>PNEQ01082260.1:0-30668 GCA_003012365.1 Medauroidea extradentata | reverse complement strand
TTCACCATGGAAACAGAAAAGGATGGCCAGCTACCTTTCTTAGATGTCCTGGTGTACAAGAAGCAGAATTCCACCTTGGGCCACAAAGTCTTCAGGAAGCCTACCCACACTGACAGATATCTCCAAGCAGACTCTCATCATCATCCCTCGCAGAAAAGAACTGTCATATCTACACTAACCCACAGAGCTAAAACTATATTTGAAGAACAGCACCTGGAAGCAGAATTGAAACACCTCACTGCAGCTCTAGAAGCAAACAGTTACTCACGCTGTGAAATACAGCAGAGCATCCGAAGCCGACTCAGGAAATCCGAGAAAGAAAAGCTGAAAAACATAGCAGTCCTGCCTTACATGACAGGCACAACCGAACGACTGGCTCGGCTTTTGAAGAAGCACGATATACATACCATCTCGAAACCTATCGACAAGATAGAAGGCATCCTGGGATCGGCAAAAGATAAAACACCAGCCGAAGAACAGGCAGGAATATACAAAGTTCCTTGCTCATATGGGAAAGTGTACATAGGGCAAACAGGCAGAAAAATCACAACAAGAATTAAAGAACACATCAGAGCATACAAATACGAAAACCAGCAGTCAGCAATAGCAGAACACTCCATGGAAACGAAACAAGCATCGAGTTTGACAAGTTCTCCACAATAACCAACTTCAGTAATTATCGTCAGAGAACCACGAGAGAGGCAATAGAGATAATAAAACACCCTCACAACATCAACAGGGAAGATGGATATCGGCTAAACAAAACATGGTTACATTTATTTGTGGATGATGGGAATCAAGCTACCAGAGGGCTCCAGACGCGGCTCACCTACAAGCCAAGAAAATGCAGACAACGGCCGCGAAAGCCTGCGATATATTTTGTATAATTTGTTGTTTAAGTAACGTTAACATATTATCGCACCAATACTGAATAAAAATAAAGCCAAACAACAAATGTTCCTATGTCTAGATTGACATTAAGAAAATAAAACACTTTTTTAGTAGTTGACATAGCATGGTTGGCAGGAATTTTTTTTTGTATTTATTTATTTGTTCGTGCGTGCTACTAAATTCAACGCTAAGCAGAAATATTTCATTGGGAGAACACTTCTTTTTTTTTATTATATGTAGTGACTTACATGAAGTATGAATAACTTCAAGTAAAATTATGATAGCGCAGATGGTTTTAAATTCTTGTTTTGCATTCAGCAAACTTATTCTTGACCCACTTTTTCCTTCTAAGGTCAGATTAACTAAAAATCCGTCACATACGTTTTGTTAGGCCTACTTATTTTTTTCGTAGTGCTGTAGATAATTATAAACCCGGCTTTAAAAACTGTCGCATGGGTTCAATAAATTTGCAAGTATTAAATTTTTTGTATTTGGCCAAAAGCTTTGCTATAAAACGCTTTAATAACAAACTCGTGAAAAAAAGTAACTTTTTAACTCTAAACGGATTTTGATTTTTGAAGTTCGTTTTACAATGTTACGATATAAACACGCCGTTAACGTGAAAGAACAATTTATTATTAATTCTTATAGAGTTCGAAATAACATTTTGCCACTGTTAAAATTTAGTTTTTTTTAATATATCGAGTTATTTATTTATTTTTCGAAAGAAAAAATATTATTTTTCATTCGAAATTAATGCACCACATTTACTGAATTTTCTGTTCATTTACTGCGTTATGAATGTATAGTCGACAAAATAAATCTAATTGCATTTTTTCAAGTAGTTTAAACTATGTGTTTTCTTTAGTATGTTTTTATGTAACTTGCAGTAGTCGTATGCAAGTAAGTTGACCGTTTAAAAATTTGCAAACAATTTTTCAACCATGTGTTGGTATCTAATTGTTAAAAATTGACATACGTACGTAAGTTCGGTGGAAATACAATATTATGAGTAACATTACACGTATATTAATATATATTAAAATTACGTGAACTAAAACGAAAAATTATGTTTTTCTCTTATTTAGCTTGTGATGGCTTGTATAAAGTACTCCGACAAACAAATAAATTAATTCCAGAGATTCTAGACCAAAACAAGGAAAAAATATAAAGTAGAAAATGAGTTTCTTTTAAAAATAAATTATGAACTAAAAAGTAAAAATAAATTTAAGTTGCATTTGTCATATATGTATATAGTAGGTGTACTGTAAATTTAGAACAACCACTCTCTTGGTAACTCATCATAATGTATGCGTAGGCCTACGTAGATACCCAAGTTTTATGGCCGTATATAAATGTAGATATTTTTTTATAAATATAGAGATTTTCTATATATACATGTATAAATACACACACACACACACACACACACATATATATATATATATATATATATATAAATAGATATATATATATATATATATATACGCACGCTTGTGGCCCTATAGTTTTGTGTCTTAGTTGTTATAATTAAATATTATGAAATTAGTAATGTGTATAATGAAGAGCGCCTCAATCTTAAACATTAATGTATGTATATGTGTGGATATAGGCCTATATAGTATTTGAAAAGATATTTTTTGTACTTATCTACGTACGCCTACATAATAACGAATTAACAAGAGAGAGGTTATTCTGAGCCTACAGTATGCTTGTAACTTATTATTTTCTTTAAGATTACAATTTTAAATTTTCTTACAAATGCTTGTTTTTAATTTTTTTACATTTGTAATTATATGTGTGGTATTGCGTGATGCAGACCCTTTCTATAGCCAAGTATTATTACGAACACACACATTGTACATATTTTTACAGTGCCCTTTGATGTAGAAATAAAAAAATATCTTGATTAAGTCTGTCGAATCAGATACTGTAGGCGTAGTGATTTTGATAAATATAGTTTATTTTCAGGTTTGCCAAAATGCAACAACGATTCCATGAATTCTGGTTGACTAGATTGTTTTTTTGTTTTTTTCGGAACCTTGCGAATATATAAGGACAGAAGTAAAACGTAGCAGTTTAGAATAGTTTTCGCATATCCTGAAAGGTATATACACATTCCCGAGCACAACTGCTGCAACTCACAAATATGTTACACTTATGTAGTGTATGACGGAACAGGCCCAATGTTTTCCGCCCTGCTAGTACCAACCTGGTAGGTGGTCCTGGACAGTAGGATATCAGTTTCTCTTCGCCCTCCCGTCCTGATAACAGCACAAGGAAGCTCAGATGCTAACTTAACTGCCTACTATAGTACTAGTGTTGTCGCTACATCATATCAGCCTCGGCATCTTGTTTAAGGTGGGACTGTTCACCTGATAATCGAGTGACCATCAAACCAATCATTCTGTAACTTTATAACGTGACTCCATAATCTGCTTAACTCCGCGCAACTATATTGTATGGAATATATATGTATCGATCTGTCTGTATGTTCCCTATGGAATCCAAAACGGCTGGAGTGATTTTGATGAAAATTTCAAGCAAACTTCAGACTAGCCCAGCTCATCCTATAAAGATCAGAACAACAGAATCTTTTTTGGCTTTTTGCCACTTTTGTGTGATATTTTCCCTACAAATAATTAAGTAGGATCGAGACTTGGAAGTTAGCGTCATGTCAATGTACAGACTTAAATTTTTGGCTACATATAATTAGTGATAGCCGGGTTGCTAATAATGAATAAATCGAGACATAAAATAAGTTTTAACGTCGACTGACTTGCGAAGTTAATATCTCAAGTCCATTAACGACTAATATTGTAATAATCTATTATCAAATTAGTATTCTTTATGTAATTTTTGAAAGATTTCTGAAATGGGCGCGTATGACAAACTGAATAGTTTCGTTGTATATGCGGCACTGAAAGCAAATGTTGTTGAAGTGTCTGAAATCTACTGTATCCAAAAATAACTGTACACGAGAAAAATGAGCAAATTATATACGAAAGAAAGATACTAAATAAGCCAGAAATTGCCATAGTCAACAAATGCTTTATGTAAAGCATAACAAGTGATCATGAAACATTAGCATCCTCAACTCGGAATATTCCGTACGATCATTTAAAACGTACTAAATGTCTCCCATGATAAACACATATTGACGTATCGACTATGTGTGGCCTAGTTGGGAGGAGAGCATGTACTATAATGTTAACCTCCACCCTCTCGTGTGAATTGCCGGAACTAGGTGCTAAACCATCAGAATGCAACATCGTTGCTGGGAAAGGATGCTCGTGTTTTCACTTCCTCTCGTAGGAATGTTGCAATTACATTCCCGGCTGGCCCAGCGCGCCGGTTATTCTGCACATGGAGAGTGGAATGCGGGCCAGTTATTGCTTTATCGAGTCGCTTCCACATCGCGCTGCGTTTGTTTCTTCCGGTTGGGCTGCGCATTCTGAATTCACTCTAGTTTGACGGCTTGTTGCGTTGGATACCATTCTCATAATCAGTGCAATACGTAATTCATTGTTAGGGGGCTGCGGTGGCCGAGTTGTCAGCTCACTCGCCTACACTCGATTCGCGGCGGGGTTGGGTCCCGGATTTTCTCACTTGGAAATCGTGCCGGACGATGCCGTTGGAGGGCGGGTTTTCTCGGGGATCTTCCGTTTTCCCGCCCTTATCATTCTGGAGCCGCTCCATACTCACGTCGTCGTGTCACCCCTCACCAACGTTAAATAAATCGATGTTAAGTGCTGAGCAAAATCTCTTTCTCTGACTCTCTTAGTTCATTGTTGGCTAGTTAAAATTTTGAGCGAAAAAATTATTTATAATAGTTTTTTCCTGTAAACATATAACTTAAAATCTTGCGTGCAACAGCGAAGCAACTAGTGAACTACTACATAATCTAGAATGTTTTGTTTGTTTTATTGCATCCGTATGGTCTTTTCCCGTACATAATGTTACAAAGTGGTTTCAGTTTTTTTCAAGTTCTCACTCGCAGTGCAAATGGACACTAAAAAGCAAAATATTTGCAGTACCTCTGTGGAGTAAACAACTCCTGAAGCGATGCTTATTCAGCATGGAAATGTATTTTTTTCCCTTCTCGTCGTCTGATGGACTTTCCATACCCGTGGTTGCAACATGGAAAGCGAAAGGGAATGGAAGCTAGTTACGATGCGTTAGAGAGGAGTTGTGTGTTCTGGCTTTGTACGGCTGATCGTATCGACTTTGCGGATCAAGGATGGTTGGATAGCTCGCGGCCGAATGGTTTCGTGGCGAGAGTGAGGTTTCAGCAGAAAGAAAACACGACTTCGTGAATATTTCCAACTAACAGCGTCGCTTACCGCGCCCGTAAGTATTTCGCGTTGTGTCCTCAGTCAATTCGCTCTGCGCCAAGGTGCAATAAAATTCGGTTTGCTGGATGGTTCGTACTATTTGATAATCCCGCTGGAAGAACCCACATTGCCATATTCAACTGTTGAATTTCTTGGCGATTTTCTGAAATGTAATTTGCGTACTTTGAAAGAGTTATACAATTAATAACGTGCTGTTTATAGCAGGAGACGTTTAGTTGTTTGCTATAGGTTCCACTGTATTGTTTAAGTGTCTAAGGTTCTTTGCCGATGTCCGTGTGTTCCCATTTCAATGTACGATTTGCAGTTTAAGTCTGCTGATATTGATCTGCAGACAATCTGACCTTGTCGTACTTTGTACAATCATGTAATAGCAACGAGATACAGTATTCAGAAGACTATCAAGGTACATAAATAAGATTCCCGCGAATTTCATTCCTTGTCATTGTAAAACGACATGTGGCATTGAAAGTGGTGTCTACCAGTGTTACTGATTTTTCGAATTCCAATGTGTTTTGCAAAATAATGTTCGTTACCCTAATATCCTATATAATGAAGTGTCCTGACACGCTCACTCACAAACTCATCAACGCACAGCCCAAACCGCAGGACCTAGAACCATGAAATTTTGATGGAAGCTTCACCTTGGCCCGTAGGCATTCACTAAGAATGGATTCTTCTAAATTCGATAATTAAGGGGGTGAAAAAGGGTGAAACTTGTTTTCAAAGAATCCCTGATATATCACTAACCTGGAAAGCTATCATAACCTTTTTAACTTCATAACGTTGCTCAAAGTAATGCATATTAGCAAATTTTTCGATTTTACGAAATTCGAAAGTTAAGGGGGTGATAAGCCGTAAAACGTGTTTTTCATTAATCCATGATTTCACCTAAACCATTTCAGATAGTAAGGTGACTTTTTCTTTAAAACTATGCTTAAGTAAAGATCTGAAAATATTTTAGAATTTTGTAGAAATTCGTCCTTGAAAGCTCTTAATATAAAAAAACGTGTTTTTAATTAATCCCTCTTAACTCCTAAACCAGTCAAAATGTTGAAATTATTTTTGTTTTAAAATAAATCTTACGCAAATATCAAGAAAAGAAATTCCTGGATTTTTCGAAATTCGTCCTTGAAAGCTGCAAAAAAAATAAAGAGTGTTATCAAATAATAATTTGTATCGCTTGTACCCGTTGAGATATCGAGATTATTTTTTGATAAGAATGAATGTTATGTAAATATCCACAAATAAAATTCAGGTTTTTATGAAATTCGAAAATTAAGAACATGGAAAGCAGTAAAATGTTAGTCTCCCGAAAAAAGAAAATGTCCACTGATAAATAATTCAACAGTTGTTTATTATTGCTAACCTGTTCATAAATAAAAACTCTTTGGACTGTAGCCTGTACATACGAAAGCATTATCACGGCCTGCCTTTAAGCATTAACTCAGGTACTTTCATAGTTTGTGGTGTGGGAGGGGTAGGATAACGTGTTCGTATCCCGTGCAAGACTTTGCGATGGAAATTATTATGACATCATTCGAACATGTTGCACGCGCTCTTTACACTGAGCTAATACAATTTATAGTTCAGTATTACTGAGTACGCTAGGTGTTAAATGCCTCATTAACATATTTTATCCAGAGTTACTGTTTACATTACATAATTTCACGCGGGAAAATCTGCAGCCGGCCAGCTAGTCTCTATACATAAAAATGAACACTGACTGACTGACTGACTGACTGACTGACATATCAAAATGCAGCCCAAACCACTGAACCTAGAATCGTGAAATTTTTTGCGTGGGTTCCCCTCAGTACTTACGCAAGCAAAAGAAGGGATTTTTCGAAATTCGACATCTAAGGCGGTACTTAAAAAGTCAGTAAAAAGGGGCAAAATATTGTTTTATTAATAGTGTGTATCACTGAAACACAATTGACTATCGTGATTTTTACTTCAATTGGTTACGTTTACGAATGTCTATGACAGGACTCCAAGATGTTTCGAAATTCTTTAATTAAGGGGGTGAAAGGTACGTAAAATGTGTTATCGGGTGAAAATACATGAAATGTGTTATCGATTATTCCTCTATGTTTATGGAACCAATCGAGATATCGAAGTTCTTTTGCTTTAGATTAAGGCTTTTGTAAATATCCCAAGCACCATTAACATATATTTTCCGAATTCGGCCCCAAAGAGGTGAAAATAAAGGTAAAATGTGTTTTCGATTCACAGTCGATATATACCGATCCTATTGATTTTTCAAAGCAACATGATTTTCGTTTAAGATTGGTGCTTATTCAAATTCCTGAAAAGTAATTTCACAAAATTTCCGAATTTGACACCCAAGGAGGTGAAAAGGGGTGAAAAGTAATGCAATGTTTTTTTAACTAATCGTCTTGAACCCAATGGGCTATTGTCGTGTTTTCCGCGTCAAAAAGATGCCAGTTGAGTATTCTAAAACTTGATTCAAGGGTATTTCTAAATTCTGTCTCTAAGGAGATGAAAAGACTTTGAATTTATTTTAGATAAATCCTCGATATTTATCGAACCCGTCAAGATATACAGTAAATTTTGCTTCAGGATGATAATTACAGAAATAATCGTGAAACTTTTTTTTTTTTTCGATTTTTTTGAAATTCAAACTCGCAATACTGTGCAAAGATCATATGTGTTTTTTAGTGAATGATCGAATTTGATTCGACTGAATGGACTACCGTCGTGAATTGCACTTCAATTGGGTACTTATACAAATGTGTAAAATGTGAAATTAAAATACTTCGAAATACGACACCCAAAAGGGGGGAAAAGCACAAAATTAGTTTTCCATCATCCCGTGATATCTATCTAATCGGTATACACATTGATGTGTTGTTCGCGTCAGTGTGATGCTTAAGCAAGTTTTTTTTAATTACTTGAAAGTTTTATTACTTTATATGAAAACTTGATTATTAATAGAAAAACTAAGTTTGTAAACTTGCAAGACAGACGCCGAAAAACATGTACGACCAACGAGAAATGAATTATAAAGGAGTTTCACTCTACAGTTCCCTATCGATACGTGGTGTTGTACAACATCTATGGGACTTGGACATGAATAGTTTATTTTTTAATTAAATTTGTTTTCATGAATTATTTCTACTTTACGTGACGCAGTTGTTTGTAGCTCCAGTCTACATTCCGAGATGTTCTGGGCTTGAGTTCCGTTAAAAACTGCGTGCGAACGAACGATCCGTTCTGACACACAGAAACTGCAATGCAGAACGAATTAGTGCAATTTGCATGTAGTAGTTTAAAAGGGGTAAAATAGATTATGAAGTTTACATTATCTTAGGTTCCTCGACAACGTCAGTTCACATATATAATCTCACTAATCTCAACGTTGGGGCACCACATACGTTTCCGCGAAACCTTTTCCCATCAAATATTTCTAATGGCATTAAACTTCAAGTGAATATTTCGAAAATATTTAATTGGGGGCACCGTCACCAATGGTTGTGCACAGGGTAAATCAGATATGTTTTATTTAGAATAACCTCTCACATTTAAGAGTCTACCCCACATCGTCAACTTCGCAGTGCTAGAAATAAGGCCCAGGTGAAGTCGCTGTTGTGGCTGGAACAAACTCAAGACTGCTTTTCACGTGGACAGCTATATCTGATTATTTTGCTGCAGAGTTTGCTCAACAAGCAGCTTTGTCATTCTAACACTTGATGACTGAAGTTCCAATCTGGTGTACAAAGTGGTTTTTCAATTAAAGTAAATATTATCTGTTACGAATGATATTCGCGAGCAAAGCCGCAGGGAACTGCTAGTGTGTAAATAAAAAGGTGCGCTGTATGAAATTAAATTTATTATTAAATTTTACAATAGTTTCTCCAAACATAATTTTAAAATGTGTTTTATTTACCTGATAAAAATACTCAGAATTACTCAGAATAAATTAAAATTTGAATACAGTCAAACTTGACTTAAATGTCTACTCTTTGATTACTCAATATTAACTGGTTCATTTGTCTATTCTCGGTAGATCAACATCAATTATTTCACTGAACTAAACAAATAATGTATGCACATGTTTGGGGCCAGATGAATTTATTTCACAGTCTGCTGGTTACGTTAATTGTAACTACGGTTCATTGATTAATATTTGAAAACCAAATATACAGTACTTCATACGGCTCTTGCACGTAGGTTCGTTTATTATGTAAATACAAATTTTTACATCCAGCTTTTAAATTTTTATAGGGTGAAAAAATTATTTCACAGAATTGATGGTGACAAAAGTTGAATATGCTGCCTCTGTATTTCGCCTTCATAAAAACGTGATCTAACGTAACTAAACGTCACACGTGATAGTGCCGGTGATTCTTGGGACGGCGTGTGTTCAGTTTGTGTACTGTTGCATCTTGATTGCTGGACGCCACACTCGGTCCAGTGTTACGAAACAGAGCACACTTACAGGACGTTGCACTCTGCGCCATGCACACGACTATACCTGGTAGATTGGTTGAAACCCTATTTCTTACCTCATATCGTGAACGCCGAGCAAGGAGAAGTAATGTAAACCCTTCACATTTTTATAACTTCTAGGTTCTCTTCAGGTACACACAGACTACAGATTCCTGCAGGCAATTGTACGCCATGCCCACAGACATTTCAGTGAAGAAGAGTTATACAAGCCAGACAAGACAGTACATATACAAAACGTTACACAACTTGTTAACGTTACATTTTTATTTAGTTTTAATTTTATTTAAATATGCGTTTTATTTTTCTTTTCACACTTATTTATAAAATAAAAAAATAACTAAGATATATTGTAATTTGTTCAACACACGATTTTCAAAAATAAATTATTATAATTGTTAGTTTATCATATAAATACTTATTTTTCTACATAACACAAATGTTTCAAAACTGTTCATAAAAAACCTCTCGATAAAAATTTATTGCTGCAAATGTCACGTTCCCATCTTTGCGTAGAATTATTGTATGAACGTGAGCGTAATTGGCACTTATATTTCCGGCCTGTGCGTAACAACATACAGCTGCCTTGGACGTAAGTTAACTACATGTTTATCAGGTAATTTGATGGGAATTGCTGTAGATAGGAAATATCATCTAGGCTATTTGGCACGCAATAAATTACCATGCCTGGTAGCTTTAGACTGTTGACTTTCTCGAAGAGTATGGTACACACTGTTTTGATGTTTTAGGCTCTCCCATGCAAGAACACAATCTCAATCCATTCACTGTTGTGATAGGAAACCTGGACAGGCGGTAGATTGATATAGTTCTATGAAGTGAAACAACAAGCATGAAACTGGATTTGTCTACTAGTTTAAGATATAGCATTGAATATTCGTATGATGATTTCTTTAGATTTAATACTTTTCAGATACTTTCTACCTGTCGAGAGAATTTACTAGCAATTTTAGCACACATATTTAATAGTATGGACTAAATTAAAACCAGAAATAGAAACCAAGCCCCTCTCACTACTTCTAGCATTGTAACACCAAATTCTGTGATGTAAGCCAATTTTAATCATATTATATTCGTATAAACGTTAATACCCTGCCCTGAGAAATGCATAAGTGGTATTCCTTGATTTTACATAGCTCCGGCTCGAAATATATTCTCGCTTGCGCATTTTCTCGTTGACGATCGTACACAGTATACATTTACATGGTATATAGCATACAAGGTATACAGCATACATACTATAAAGCTAGTATTATATAATTGTATACATCTTACAAAGTATACAGCATACATAGCATACCGCATACATAGTATACATATTCATAGCATGCACATAGTGCAGAGTATACACGGCGTAAATAAAACATAGTATGCAGCATAAACAGCATGAAGCATACGTAGTGTACAGTATACACATTATGAAGCATGCATAGTGTACAGTATACATGTCATACAAAAACACAGAGCAGAGTATACATGGTATACACTTACAAATTATATAGCATACATACATAGCATACAGCATATATGTAATACAATATTCATAGTATAAAGCAAACAAAGTATATACACAAAGTGTGTAGCATACATAATATACACATACAATATTTACACTTACACAGAATACTCACAGATATTATACACGTACGTAGTGTACAGCATACACGATATACTGCGTACATAGTATCAATAGACATAGGGTACAGCATATATAGTGCAGAACATAGATGGTATACACATACATAGAATAATACATACATAGTACACAGCATACTGGTGTATGCTCATAAATAATACATAGAATATATAATGCATTGTGTAGAGCATACATAGTATACAGCAATAATAGTATAAAGCATGCATAGTATTCAGCTTACACAGTATACACACATAGTATATACACATACTTAACAGTGTATGTAAAATAAATCATACATACTACACAGCAAGCACGGTACAATGCATATATGTAGAGTACATATACATAGAGTACTCAAACACAGCATAGACATATATAGTTTATAGATTACATAGTGTATAACATACATAGACACATCCATAGTATACATATTATATAGTATTCAACATACATTGATACACATACGTACTATATAGCATACATAGAACACAGCATACATATTATACATTATACACAGTTTACAGCATAAATTTCACATTTATTGTTTTTTTCTGAAAACGGTTTTTAAAACAACCACGTAATAGTTGTTAAATTCACAGTAATTATAAACGGTTTCATAAAAAAGAGACTTAAATGTCGTATTTTGCTGATAAAAGTAGAATGCAGTCACAAATTGGAGTCAATCTCTCCGTTACTTTCATCACTTCCATACGCCGGGTAGCGTGTATCTCACCTGTACTTTGTAAATAATCTAAAGATACTGGAATTGACGTATTTCCCAGCACGTAAAAATAAAAAATAAATTATTGTTTCATAATTAGGTTCTAGAAAATTTCGCGAATTCAATTACCTGTAGGTTAGAATCCATTGTGCTACGCATAATCAAGTACCGTATATTCGTTCATTGTCTGCTGTTCCACTGAGTAACAGCTAGTTGACGAATAGTCAGGCATGAGTATGCGTAGTACATTGGATTCCAGCCTGCAGGTCATTGAATTCGTGAAATGTTCCAGTTCTTATTCATAATGCACAAACACGTCACTAAAACCTGTTAAATTATCTTAACGTATGTTAAATGCCGTTGACTATAGGACGAGTTCAACGGGGCAATGAGACCTATCTTAAACGATGCTTAGTAAAAATTAAAAGTAATTTGAATAAATATTACAGCACCAAAATTGAATGACCACTTTTTGTTCTATTACCCACGAATGTATCCATAAAAAGCGATACACTCTCCTCTATGTGTATTTAACTGTTTATTGGTTTCGATCACGGTCTAAGAATGACAGGTCTGGACACTCGCCTATCTACCAATGCTATTGAGTTGACCCCGTTTTGACTGAAAGCGCTACTAGCAATGAAGTGTTGTTTTAACACTGCAATATAGCGTCGTATTAGCAGTTCTCCTAGCAGCTCCGACACGAGCTTGCTCCTTGTAGTCCAATTTACACAACGTTAAAACAACCCCAGAGTGCCAGTGGCGCAAATCAGTCATAACGGGGTCAATTTTCAACTTCAGTGTCCAGACCTGTTCCTCTATGGCCGTGGTTTCGATTTGTAAAACAATTGACCTTATCAAACAATATTCACGACATAGTTTTGTCTTTTTTTTAATCGTTCACTTATCACCTGGTACCGTAAATATGGGTAACTTTGTACACATTTCATCACTTAATATAAATATAATACTAAAAAATTCTAAGATTACCATTCTTATATAGTATTGCTTAATGTTTAAGAGGTATTTAATAATTTATAATAAATTACTTGAAAGAAAACCAGCAAAGTTATTCAAAAATTGCTCAAAGTAACAGCAAACTGAACGGTATCAAAACTAAACATATATATTTTAATTTATTCGCTGTTTATTTTCTCATTCCGATTTGCATATATATTACCCGCATAAACACGGAAAAAATTCGCGGAACTAGTACACTCTAGCTACAGACGCAAGTAAAAATTGTCATAAAATAGATTTTAATTACGAAAATTTTGTAGATGTCGTTAGGTTTCATTGACTAACGTTAAGAAAACATTAAAATCTACAAACTCGGACCGGTGATACCTCGGGAAGTATAAAGCAGAAATTTGCAAGTCACTTTGTACGTAACGGTGATTAAAGTAGTAACATACCTACCTTTGAAAATATAATTTGAAAAAAATTATTTTCTCAAGAACCATAAACTGATCAATGGTAACTGACCATACACAGAATTCTACTTCATGTTATTGCGGCAGACAAACCAAAGTAAACAACGGTTGATACATTCTACCCTATATGAATATAAAATTGTTGGCCAACCGTACGTTGCGTACAACTTTTGTAACGCCAAGATATATTAACATTTAAATGTAAATTATCGGATACTGTGACCTGAGTAATGAAATAGCGCTTTCTGTATCGAATGTTTAGGGCTCGTCGTTTTTGTGTTGAACTCATACGAAGTTTGGGCGTAGTGATTCAAAGCCTAGCGCGTAATCAATACTGGATACACCTGTGTCTGTTTTATCCCACTGCACCTGATATAATTATGATGGTGGACATTCACTGTTACTATTATATACCACACATTTAATTGTTTATATAACTATAACAAGTACCTCTTACCTGTCTGATTTTGTGTTTGTTTAATAAGGTAAATTATGAGACGTGTTCAGGTGAAACAGTCTACTTATTTTATTATGTGCTTTTTTAAATGTTCAGTAAATCACCAGTACTATACAAAACATTTGAAATCCATTTAAACACAAATGTTACATGTAATAATGAAGATAGGTTGGGTAGGCTCTCGAATTTATGTTGCCATTTACATAAAAATTGGTAGTTTGTTAAATGTACCTGAAACGTAGACGTAGAATGTTAAAATAAGTTGGTTCGAGGTGGAGTTTAAGCTTGAAATGCCACTCAATACCTAACTAGTATTCATATTAGAAAACAAATAAAATATTTAAAACAGTAGAAAGTTGCATTGTACTTTATTACGCTACGCTTCACGGTTTGAGTGACACTAATGTGGCTGTGTTTAAAGAAGCTTGGGTGGCACCTGAAATGTAGAATATACACAACGGCAGAGTTGAGGGATAAGATAGGTAAGAAAAAAATGTTGACGTATCACTACTAAAATGAAAACGCACAACTGATATGAGGTATTTTGTATTGTAAATGCATTTGGTAACTCACATTTAACTACTACACTAGGAATAACACGGTACCAGTACCGATAAATCCATGCCGTCCGATGTGGTTAGTAATGTAAATGTACACACTTCATGTTTAAGTCCCCAATATTATAACAAATATTTAAGCCTGTACTTGAACCTAAGACTCAAAGAACATGTCACTTTAAACCAAAGGTTACGTACTGCATCTGTTGATATTCTTGAAATAATAACTGTTCTAAATTCGTTTTCTCTAAAATATCTAACTGGCGTGGTTACTTTTTAAAACAAAACCCTAACGTTACACACGATTGTTAACAAAAATTGTAGACACTAAGCCAAAATATGCAATTATTACATTTTCCATGTGTCTGAATAATATATTATAATATAAATTGTGTAGTTTGACGTCATATAGACAACACCGTGAGGTATAAAACACGTAGGATTTCATAGTTGTTCAAATGTTTCATATTACTTTCTTATTCTATGGTCTCTGTTATTTTGTTTGTTTTGTTGGTGTGTTTTCTGTTGCTGTAGTAACAAAGCGGTGTTAGTATTTAGGTAACAGCGTTGTTTTTGAACGACTCTTTCAATGGGAGTAAGATACAAACTAAATACGTATTTTGGAAATGCGCCACTGCAGTAAATAGTGTGTGTGTCACGGAAAACCAGAGAACACACACATACAAACAGACAAGTAAACAAAGAAAGGACTGTGTTTGCAGCTTTATCTGTTTACTTGTCTGTTTTTCTGTGGGTATTTTCTGGTTTTCTGTGGCTCACTATTTACTGTAATGGCATATCTCCAAACTACATGTTTAGTTTTCAGGTACGAGCGAATGTATGTGATCCAGCAACAAACAGATAATATTGCTGGAAAATAACCGACGTGTAACTTTTTTTTCGCTATATGTGGAGTCTGTGACTTCTACCGATAATAACTGCTCCAACTTGTCTCATTGTCGTAAGGCTCCGCTACAAATTATTTAGCACAGAAAACAGCATGCGCACAGCACATAGAAATTTAACTTTTTTACCAAACATTCTGTGCGCCGATCCTGTGCTGATTTCTGTGCGCGCATTGTAGAATGTGGCTTCTGTGCTTTGTAATTCCTGTGCGTGTGCTTTATTGTGCTAATTCAATTGTAATGTAGCCTTTACTTGCACATATCCAGCTGTGTTGCATTGTTTTTTACAGCGTGTCTTTTTGAGAGGTGTCACTTATTTGACTGTACAGTCACGCGTTTGTGATTTGGTGATAAAAAAGCTTCACATTGCATCTGCCTCATAAAATAATTCCTATAGAATTTTTAAAAATTTTTGCTCAGAAATATGTTTCATCTTAACTTTAGATAGTAACGAAATTTAAACAAGTACCCCAGAAGATAACTCATTATATATATTTTTTAGTTTTTTTAGATATGGACACTGTGAAGAGTTGTATGACTAAGCGCAAGTCATAAATGAAGAGATTGCCAAAATAGTATAAAAATACCAAAGGAATTATTGTACATACGATAACATAGTTTAAGAAAATTTCTGAGTACCTGGGTAACTTGGTGAATATTCTGCAGTAAGATTATTAAAAGGTAAACGAGCACATTAAATAAGACGAAAATATTGACCGAATAAATTAATATATGTTATTTGCTGATTTGTTCAGGACTGCAACATTGCATTCCAAGGTTACGTACAGCGTGTAAAAGTATAATTGTTTTTGGAATGAAAAAGAGTCAGCAGCAATCTTTTCTGGTTCGAAGCGAAAACGCACGTAGTAAAACTTAAAAAAAAAAAAAAAAAAAAATACGATTTAAGGGTAACGACCGACATATTGGCCATTACGTCCAAAATATTCAACAGGCAAATAGGTACAAGATCTCACAATTATTTATTGGTCTGAGATCGCCCAAAATTACTAACATTCTCGGCAAAGAACTCAGTTTTATAGCACCCTTTATTTTTAGGCGAGAAATATTACTAGATAGTGTCTACAGCTGGTCTTCTTCAATCATCCTCTCAACGATGAAAGAATGGAAGCCTGGATTACTGGTCAAACCACAAGAAGACTCTACAGAACACTGCGTGCTCAATTCGTCATGTAAATGTACATCCCTGTACCAATGAGAAATTTAGCTGACGCGAGAACTCGAGTACAGGCATTCCATATTAAAATGCCAACATTTGAACCCCAGGTTACTATTTCTTTCAGCCGGTTTGTACAACCCCTAATTTGTTAATGTATACAAGGATGTGAAAGAAGATAGCGAACATAGAAATTTTGTCTTGCCGAAATAAACGCCTGATGTAATAATAATAATAATTGTAGAGTGGAGTAAGTACCGGATAAAAGTGCCAGATATATTCTCATAAATAAATGACAAAATAACAGCACTGCAGGAGCTTGCGATCTGGTGACAGACATACAGTTATTCGGTTAATTATCGGACCGTAAACCAGCACGTAAAATGTGTTTAGGTAAACAAAAACCAATTTTGTTAAATTTACCTGTTAGCTGAGTTATACCGAACAATAATTTTTGTTTAGTGCTTGTTTTTTTTTTTTTTTTTTTTTGCAATGTACAGACTATACATGTACACATGGCAATAATGGTTAGAAGCTGGGAGCAGTATCAACCTAATAACGGGTGGAGTATAGCGAGCTGGCAGTTAACAGCCTACCTGCGTGGTTCTTGCACCAAGAGCGAGACACGACGGGGCGGGTAACCTGATTAACACAGAGTACGAGCAGGAAGGAAGCGACGCGATATTTCCAGCGGCACGGCCTCCGAGCAGCGATGCGATTAGTTCCGCTGCCCGCCGCTAGGCTCGCGTCCTAGGAAGTCATCGATAACAACCCTCCTACCACCCCCTCCCTGTACACTAGTGCTGCTCTGCTCGCTGGCATTCCAGAGCTCGTCGCCCGGAAACTGCCCGCGCCTCCCGTCACCACCCATCCTCATTTCCGGTCGCGAGCAAGTGCACTTGTCCACCTCCTTCCTCTTTCCCAACTAATCGGCATGGAAAAGTCGTAGCACGTTGTCGCACTGGCTGTTATAATTCTGTGGAATTGCACAATCATTCAGTGTTAATTTTTATCTCTAAGCATATTATCAGTGTTTACAAACAATACTTTCCATTTAAAATTTGTTGAAAAATATAGCTCTCTCTCTCCTCTCTCTCTATCTATCTCTCTATCTCTCTCTCTCTTTGCATATGTATGTTTGCATTCTCTCGCTCACTATTTATAAACACAGATACTAAAAACAGTGCCCGATTCACACATAAACTCACAGCCCAAGCCGCTAGACCTACAGATATGAGATCCTAAATATTGCTTTCCCTAACGCCGTGCCGTAGGCACCTACTCTGAAAGGCACCTACAGAGAAGGTACTTTCGGATTTCAATAATTAAATGTGGTGGAAAATGTTAAATATGTTTTCAATTCGCCCTTGATTGTACTTAAACACGTTAAGATATCAATGCGATGTTTGCTTCAGAACAATCTTACGAAAGTTCTTAATACTTACTATTCAATTTTACGGAATTTAAAAATTAAATATGTTGGTTACCATAAACTGTGTTTGCAATAAACCCTCGATAACTATAAAACCCTGTGATATGCTGAGCAGTTTATACATTTTTCCTTGATCGACTCATTATTTTTAAACGTAATATTAGTAAACAAGTTTAGCAATGTAATGTTGTATTCCCACATTCTCATTTTATTGCCTTATAAAGTGTTTCATACGTTTTGGGATTTTTTGAAATTTTAACTATTTTATTTTGGTACTGCATTCACACGGGTCTGCCTCGCCGTAGCTTTGCTGCCTGTGTCGGCACACTAGCAGCTAGCTTCTTGACTCGGCTGTTTTATTTCACGCCGGATGTAATTATAACTCCTGCTGTTCACGCAACTATCCCACAAGCTTACGCGTGCTTAGGTTGTACCTTGTACGATCCCCCACAACCGTTCTGTTCCTCTGAAACTGCTTATTTGAGTGCTTAGTCAATCATAACCAATTTCAACTATGCTATGCCTTGTAAACATAGGCCGGTTTTGGCCGTTTCGACACTCGCGCGCCATGTCTTGAGTGTTTTTAAACCTCCCGTATCTGTGCGTGGACTTACTGTTGGATTGTCGGCATTAGATGTTACTACCGTGTGCGTGCCAGAAGTGATTCTAGACGGGTTTCTTTTTACGTGTGTAACATAGACTATATTCTGGCTTAGGATGTAGTCACGTTTGGGGTACCCTAGTTTTATAATCCACAAGATGTAGCGCCAGAGTTTCTGTTTTACGAAATTGAAATGAGCAAATTTCAACTATCTACAACTAGCTTCGAGGTGCTGTCTTCGTCCTAATCTTTGAAGTGTTACCACTGTGAGAGCCGGTTCCTTCTATAAGTTCTTAACAGTAACTAAATGTTTCCTTTGTTTTTGTTGCATCTGAATTGAAACCGAAATATCAGCATTCCATCTGTAGTGATTGTTGAACTATCGTCACTTAACATGTTCGTTAACACAACTTTCACGGTGATGTTACGCTCATACTATTGACAATAGAGGCGAGGTTGTTAAATTCATTATTCTGGCTTTAGGTCTGGCTACCTGTACCCTCGAGCTTTTCTGCGCTTGTCATTCCACTCTGTACATTGAATGTTCATGACATGAACATAATTAAGGAATTATAGTACAAATATTGCGAAATGATTCCTTAAAACGATTGAAGGTATGAATTATGTGTATATTATATGTGTACATACACATACACACATGTATATACAGGTACAGACGCTGTGAGGTGATTATTTATGGCAAATAAAGTAGAAAATGTACAAGGCAATTATTTTATAGGTTTAGTATTTAGGAAGTAATGAGCCCTTTAATATCGAAATTAATTACAGCAGATTATTAAAATATCGAAACCAAATTATGTAAAACCACAGTACTCTAAACATCGATTTATGTTATTACGGTCTTCAAACACACATCAAATGCTGACTGATACCTAAATCCTTTTCTACAATAACAGGGGTGACCATCCTCTAAGTGGTTTCAATTTTCGTATCTTTGGGATACTGGAACATTATAATATGTTTTATTAAGTAATGTAACATAAGTGGTCATCTTACCGACACTGTCAAGGAGTTAAAAATGCACGCGAAGCTATGGCTGCAGCGTTTGAAGGCCGGGAGAGGAGAGGCAATACTGCGTACATGTGTTTCGATGTGCTCACGGCACAGGTTATGGCGAACAACCACTGTAAACAACATTATTCACACTTGAAAAAGGTTATCGATGCCAACTCAACGTATTCAAATGCCGTGAGGTGATCCTTCATCCAAAATGGAGTGTAAAACATTACATACTAACAGTGTCGTACAGTTATAATTCGTAAGGTATATATCCACACTTGCAAATCGTCGTTTTAAATGAATTTAATTGAAGATACGAAAGAATCTGTAAATGATGTTACTTTACGTTTGTCAAATTCCATTGCATAACCTCATTGTGGTGTATAAATATATCCTACATCGACTGCAAAAAAAAATGTGGTATTTTTATTACTTTTCAATTATGTAATACACATAAATAATAAACATACCCATCATGAAACTCATAAATGGGAACTGTTTGAAATTATTTTCGTGTGAGGGTTCACTTCGTTGCTGCTAGGTACTCAAAACGCGTTGCAAGGCTGGTCATACAACAACAGTTTTGTTGCTGTGTTAGAATGCGGGATACGCGACATGACAGTAGTATGTTTGTACAGACCTAATGACAGTCGTAATCCAGTTAAAATCGTACTGCACGAGAAAGTAGGCGTACCTTGCAACCAATCCACGTGTATTTTATAGTATCTGTCGTAAGTAGCGACCCCTACTTCACTACACAGCTGACTGTGACGAAGAATATATTGTCTGGCGCAATCAATCATATGTGGCGTGCAGCGAATGGTAATACCGGCATCAGTAATCCATTAACGAAGTTCAACTACTGTGTTGATTTTAATAAAACATTTCTAGTTTTGATAAATATTTTTAACGCCAACTTCACAGTTCTACACTCTAAATCTTAATTAGTGAATATTCACTGATTCACGCAGGTGGAAGGAGCAGTTTTTTTTTTTTCAATTGGTTTTAACGAACAGTTTTCACTTAGTGAATCAGTGAAAAATAACTGGAAAATTTGTGGACATTCAATAATTAACTTGTGGAATGTAGGCACTCTATATCATAAACAGTGAATAGTCACTGATTTCACAGTGGTTTCTCACTGATTCAATTTGTTGAAACTGCTCGATCCATCGACGTGAATCAGTGAATATTCACTAACTTAGTTTTAGAGTGTACTGGTTTTAATTTTGCAAGAATATTTTTTTACGGAAGGCCTTCCTGGAAAACATTGGTGCGTGGCTTCGTAAACTTCTAGCAGAGACTGTTCGCAGGCGTATATCTCCTAAAATATTCTCACATAACAAACGCACATTCCCTCCCCCTGATGTCAACTGTGAGACGCTAATCCTACCCGTACACAACGGTGAACAGAGATGGTGCAGCGTAATTTTCCTTAATTAACCCGAGGGCAAACATTTAACCTTCTTAGCAAGGGAGTTACGAGCTACCTATTTACCTGACACGCGAAGTGTCTTCCCGGAAATCGTATTTCACCTGATTAAACATCACAGCTTCCGCCTGCATGACGTACTTAGAAGAGTTACTAGGGAAGTATAAGTCATAGAGGCTAGATAGATTAATGAGTACATAACATCTTTAGAATATTAACCTCTAAGAAGAATCTACGTTCTGAAAATGTTCTGAAAAACTATTAAGTTTCATAGCTAATGTTTTGCTTTGAGCAGCATGGAAACTTCAGCAATACCTGAATGAAGCTGTTTTGCTGCTTGAGCCCGTAATCACAAAACAGACAAAATATGGATTTTTTATATAGTTCCTCTGCCTCCCACTGAAATTAACGCATTCTGTTTTACGCCCTTAAATACAATTATCTGATAAATTGATTACACATAGTAATAATGTATAGTCATTACTAATCCAATCTGCAATAAAACGAAAGCAGAACAAGTATAGAGAAGTGATTAAGAGAGTCGTTCAATGTATTTACTACCCAGCTTACAGTAAGGAAGTTGAAATACTAATTAAAAAGATTAACACTTAACGGATAAATTTAAAAATTAACTGTTTGAAAAAACTTGTTTTTACGTTAATTTTTTCACAAATATTTTATCGATGAGAATTTTTTTTTCATTTTTAAAATGATAGCCTAGTATGTACACCGTAGCCTTAAATATAATATTTCACATACGTATGTAAGCAAAATCAAATTGTCGAAACTTAATTCCATCGCAAAATTGTTTTATTGTTCGAAAGGTGTTTGTATAATATTATCATGTATTTACTAATCCCGTCGAAGAACTTGTAGAAACACAAAACACACATCTTATATATATATTTATTGATTTATATATGTGTATATATATAATGCACACATGCCCTTAATATGCTAAGCTCCATTTTGAAAATGGCAGTGCAGAATTGACCAGTAATGAAAAATATATCGTGAATCTATACACATTTTCTGTTCTTAAGTAGGTTACGACGTTCGTTTGTGTTATTGATTAATAAATTTATTTTTTGTACTAATTCTGCGGGTGTTTGGTCGTCTATTGTTGCTGGATGCAGCTCTGGATACTATGATACTAGATAGTGTAATGAAAAAGTTGCAAGTATTTTTACCGGGTAGCACGTCGTTGCTGTCCTCTCGGGGTGGACCGATACTGATGTAGATTTGTCGGTATGGCTCTTAAGGAATACAGTCGCGTGCACGAAGACCCCGACAACTAATTAAAATATCAAATGCCCCGCAATCACTGTCTCTGTACAATTACTAATCAGAGGAGTCTCGGCCCGACGTACTTTGTGACGTGGCGAAATCTTAATGGCGTCCCGACGCCCAAAACAACGACGATGATGGCGCCTCGGCTCAAAATACTCTGCGCCTCGACGCCTAGCTTCGACGCCTGACGGTGGCACTCTGCCCTACCGTCGCCGCGACTCTCCGACGACTCTCCGGCTTGACAACATCCGTCCCGGACCGATGCCGGCTCGCTTCTCTCTCACTGATTTGCACAAAAAAAACCGTCACTTGGCCAGCAAGCTCCAGTTCGTTTCGGGCCAATCAGGAGTCAGCTTACAACCGATGGCCCCGCCTCTCGAGGACAATAATTCCGGGCAGTACCGTATTTGTTAAACCATTTCTTAATTTCTCGTCGCTATTTACATCCAGTTAGATAAAATGGTTCATTTACGTATTAACACGTATGATTTCTTAATTACTAAATATCTACAACACAGTAACAACTAGCAAAACCATTGGCTGAACCCCTCCCCTCGTGACCAGCTAGGGAGGTAGTTCGAGCGGGGGTGGGGTGAGGCCCCAAGACACTCGCTGCACCTGCTTCTCCTCTCCCTCGTTTTCACAAAGACAACATATATAAAATTCCTTATTTTTAACATAAAACTTGGCGCAGTAATGTTATTTTAATGAGAACTATTGCAATGTGATCCTGATACAATGGTGAGGAGAATGAATGGTCGCAAGGCATAGTTATTATTGCACATTGATTTATGAAGGTTGACACTTATAACTATTAAATATAATAGATCAAGGTGGCTACCATACGTGCCTTTCACAAGGGTACAAACATTTATCTCAACAAATACGTGTTATAAAATATCCTTGCTAATATCTGACGTCTCTGATTAAAACCAGTCGTGGACTATTGAATTCTGAATTAATTTTTTAAAAACAAAATATATATACGTATAAAATTAACATAGATTATTCACTCAGGAAACGTGTGTTTTCGTATTCTAATGTCAATAATGTAGGAAATCACTTCTTATATGTTCAAGTCGAAACAAAATTTTCGCTTAGATTAGATGTGTTCCGTGATTGTTTAACGCATTTTAAAATTCGTAAGACAAAATACTGTCACATTGTATGTCATCATATAGCATCATGACGTGCAGCATGCTGTGTATATATGTTGAAATTAAGCTATCTTTACATTACT
This sequence comes from Medauroidea extradentata, assembly GCA_003012365.1. Taxonomy (NCBI): domain Eukaryota; kingdom Metazoa; phylum Arthropoda; class Insecta; order Phasmatodea; family Phasmatidae; genus Medauroidea; species Medauroidea extradentata. The sequence goes on along the minus strand of PNEQ01082260.1, from coordinate 7,036 downwards.
GTAAATTACATTTGTTAAAAATCATATAAATTAAATTGTTAAAGATAGCAAAACAAAGTAACAATTCCTCATGAATTTCTGTCTGCAAGAAAATGAACCAACATAGATAAAGAAATTTAAACCAATACAGAAATAGTTACAAGAAAGTTATAGAGATGTGTATCGATAACTGAATTTAACTCGGAATACTAAGCAGGAATCGAGTGTCTGGGTTGCATTACTTTATTAGGTTCTCTTTAATAAACCATCAGGGAACCGTATTTCCGTTAAGTTTCTTAAATAATAATTAGTTGCTACACTCAAGGGCGATAAATAATACGATATGAAAAGTGTACGCAAGGAACAGGATATCACACTTCGGGTGCAGACTGGAGGTCGGTAGGCATCTGCTTGCCGTGAAAGATGACATGGAGTGAGAACCTACCAAGGTATAAGCTATGGAATGTGAAGGGCGGGGGAAACTGGAGATCACCGAGAAAACCAACCAACAAGCGGAGATTCCGTTACAATTCTCACGTGATAAGTTCTGGGGAACTGTACCTACGAAATACGGCAAATAAGTTAGTTTCCTTTAGCAGGACACAGCACGTGTTGAAGATCATAGCAGTTCTTTGATGGTAGGTTTACTGGAAGTATTTATTCTTTAAGCTTTGTGTAGTCACTGAGTTCGTCCAACTTCAATCCTATCCTCATAAACATTTCCTAACGACACTAAACATACGCTGCTTATGTTAGAAAATTATATACATAGTGGAACTGTGAGCAGACATTCAGCAGCTCGTGGAAAATGTATCTCAGTGAACCTTAGAAGGTTTGTCCAGGACGATCAGTGATACACACTTGAAGTAACATTTCTCATTTCCTCGACATATTCGTCATAGTGCCGTAATCTGCTTGTTTTTTAAGAATTTTGGATGGTTTTAAATTTATTAATTTGAATTTTTTGGAATTCTGGTCGAAGCAAGAAAGGGTACCATTTTCACAGAGCAAATTATTTCTAGATGCAAACTTTTTTGTGTAATGAGCTTTTAAAGTCACTGTTTAGACATTGGTGTGTAGCCAATACTAGAACTAAACAACCTACTTAACAAAAATCTCGGTGAAAACGAAATACTACTCTCAATAGTTTGAAGTCGTGTATGTTAAATTCATTAAACGATAACTATTACATTTAGGCATTAATACCCTGATATTTTACAAAATTTTAAAAAGACTTTGAATCTTATAAAAAGGCACATGAAGTGTTTGTGAAATAATCGTAGACACATCTTCGAACAGCCAACGACAGAATGTAAGTATTTTGAAATGTTTCAAAATGCCTTTACAAAATGGTTAGAATTCTAAAACTGGCAGCTTATAACACAAAACAAAATGAAACAAAAAAAATTTACTCCGTGTACTATTTACTGAATGACGAGTATTCCAAATTAATAGGCTATATAATGATGAGCTGGATGCTTCTCAACAGTCTTAACAAATTGTTTATTAGACTATTGGCTGCCTGCGAGTAGGTTCTTAATAACGGCGTTAATGACATGTAAGAATTCTAACGTTTTACCTAAACATTTATTTCTTGCATTTCTAGAAAAAAATACAACTTTTCTACAGTAATTGTTTGGTTAAAAAATTCATTTAATTAATAATTACACTAGAAAATAAAACTTATGTAAATTTTACAAGGCAAAAAATGTAATGATACTGTTATTCTAAATAATAACAGTGCCGAATAAAATTGACAGGAAGTACAAGTGTAGCAAAGATGGCGGAATAACTGCCTCATGTAGCAAGCTACAGCTGCAACTGTAGATTTACTGCTGGAACTGCTTGTTCATTGCTAGCCATTACGGGTTTGCTAGTATGGTCCTGGTATGGCTAACTGCTGGTAACCAGATATTTGGTATGTCAGTTATGGCACATTTAGGAACACTGATGGATGTGAAACTTGTGGCTGTCTGTGGGTGTACTTCTGATGGTCCAGACGTAACTTTCCAGCTGTAATTCGACAGTGGCCAGGCACAGTAAAGAATTTGTTTGCACGTAATGGCATACCACTTGTGTTCTGTGTACGGTACAAGACCTACGAGACAAGCATGGTTATTACCAATGTAGTGATGTAAAGTCGGTCGTAGGTTGGTTTACTGCTGGCACAGCACTGTAGCAGCTGGCTATGATATGGCTCTGCTGAGCTGGTTCAACTATGGATGACTAATAGAAATGAAACATTCGGAATGAAATTTATAGCACTTTGACGGAACTTGGATACATTTGGAACTGTGGCTTCAGGCTGGCACATCGGAGTTGGCCAACTTCCTGCATACTAGCAATGACAGTAAGTTATTGGTTTTATTTTGTATTGTTTCTTTATGGCTTTATGTTTTTATATTCGCGCACATATGTAAACGAGCAAGCACATTAGAAAATTGTAACAATTTAGATGCTACTTTAAAAAAAATTACGATGTTACGTATCAACACAACGTAAAATTGTATTATTTTAACTAAAATGTTGTTTTAAAATTCGGAGTAAACAATAAGTTCCCATAAGTGTATCTTGTTAGCATGCGTGTCTGTTAACCTGAGGGTCGTAAGATTCGATCGGGTTGAATATTACGAGATTTTTAACTGAGGTAGACTGTGTTCGCACCAGGTTGTTTAACAGCTTTAGAAAAGTTTAACTCTACCGAGTAAGGTTTTCGCAAGCGCCTTTGGTAAGACGAGAGACGGCATGTTATTGGTTTACAGCTGAGTGCGCTGCGAAAGCCAGCCCCGTCAGGGCCACAGGGTGTGGCAAATTACTGTGCGCCTTTGCTGGGCCATCAGACACGGCTTGCGAGAACTGGAGCTGACACAAGGGCGTCCTTTGTGCATTGGGCCTCGTCTTGTGATTGATGAGGCGTCCACGCACGTGCTTTGATGTGCTACATCGTGCCCGCGTGCCGCCAGTGAAGGTAGTTCTATCTGTGCTCAGAGGGAGGAAGGCATCAGTTGGAAACTAGATTCCCTCATCCCTTGGTCTGCCCGCAGCTGCGATTGCTGCCCCTTTAGTGGTTATCGTACGTAAGTCGTGAATATGTTTTACAAAAAAAATGTTACGCTCGGTTGGTGTTTAAGTAGGTTATAAAATTTTAGCGTCCTTTTACATAGTACAGACCACAAAAGTTTTGAAAATAAGCACAAAATAAGAAAAATACATTTTGGGCAGGCGTATATGAGATATCTTCTTCTCTAACGAAACCTCAATTGAAAGATAAACTTACATTAAAATTGCACATAGAAATCATTTACTAGTTTACATTCCATTTACACGTATTTGTATTTGTGTGCGTATCAATACACACACGTACGTAGTACGAAACTCATAAATGTACTAACAGTATGACTCAACAATTTTTTTTGTGAATTAGTAAATAGAAACATTACTACGGAAATTTTTCGGACTAAAGAAACCTGAATTGTACTGTGATTTAGCGGAGACCTGTACTTTGCTACTGGCTAAATAGAGCTTTTTACACACACAAATATTCGTTGCCTATCCTACACCCAATATTGAATGAGTCATTACTCCTGCACATTTTGACTTGTAACTGAGATAAGAAGATAACCAAGAAGGAAAAATGTGTTTCTACTAAATCCTGGCGTAAACACGGATTGCTTTTGTCTAATGGCAGTATTAGGACATCTAATGTTGACGCCTTCTGTGAGTCATCTGCATCACAATAACCAGCGGCCTTTCACTAGATACGGCAAATGCTTCTCTTATTGACCACTGACGATTCCTTATGTGCCAACGTCAACATGTGATTCCAAGTTGGAAGTATTGTTTTGTAACTTAAGCATTGTAACGACATTAATGTTGTTGTAAATGAAATAAAAGTCTGTTTGAAATTGAAGGGTTTTAAAATGTTTCGTAAATAGAGAAAATTCTCCAAGGATTATTTACGATATTGTGTTAGACTTCCTGATTAATTATTACACTGCTGTCGTTGGTAAAGATCGTGAAAGCCGTATCAAATGTTTAGTTAGACGAGAGTAAACATTATTTTCACGTTGAAATAGGTAAACAATCATAAGTGTGCTTAGTGTGAGGTTTTATTAACCAAAATTTCTTACTTTGTTAAATTTATAAAATGACGATAACGATAACTTTACATAACAATGACACGAAGGTTTTTCGTTTCTTTACAGTGTTGAGGCTTGCAAGACAAAATATATTGCAGTATAATATAAAATTTCAAAAAAATATTTAACAGACCATGCTAATAAAGAGGTGAATAATTTTTTTTAAAATTAACATAAAGTTTACTTATATTCGGGTCGTAGCGCAAGCAAAATTGTTTTTGTGTTCTTAAGAATTAAGAAAAATGTCACGACAATTTGCACACAAACACACTTATATACGGCATCACCTTTACCAATTTTATTACTTCCATCAGCAATGAGAATGGGATAACAGCACACTCTTACAGCTAACGATGTAAACAAACATGGCCAATTACTGCAGCGTTACGTCATTTCATATGGAATTTCATGTTGCCTGGTTGGTACCTCTGGAAGAGTTAGTGAGCTGAAAACGCAACAGAAATAAGCAGAGGTTTAACATGGCAGAGAACTCTCTTTTCCCTTCCATACTCTTTGGCAATAACCGCAGAACTGATGGGAGGTGTATATAATGCAAATAATATTTTTCAATCACCTCAACAGCTTGTTTTGAAGAATTGTATTTACGTTCGTTCTGTTGTCTGTTAGTTTATATCTTGTATATACTGAATCATAGTCAGTTAATCAGGTGTAGTAAATTACAATATTTAAATTGTAAGAAACACGTTTATCGCTTATATTACAAGAAAATATTGTATGTTGACAAATGATGTTTAAAATAATATACTGTAGGTACAAAAGTAAAAAAAATTTAGTATAATGTCATACAAACGCTCCTAGTACAGGATACCAATAAAATTACGGATACGGATTCTGTTAGTGTTGACATGAGTTTTATGTATGTTGACAGATTAATATAAACATTTGTTTTTAGCCGGGATTCGAGTCTAAAACATTTCTAACTGCAGATTTACATCAAACCTACTATACGCTACGGGGTTACCATTAATGTAAAGCGGACATTTCGTTTTTATGCAGTAGAAATGTATTTCCGTACGGAAATATTAGTTATTAGTTTCCATGAAGTTTAACAATTTCGTGTAATTTATCTTGCAGACTAAATATCTAAGACGTTTATAACAGCAAAATTTGCTTTCTACCTAGTCGGATACTCTCCGTTGAATCTGTCAGAATTGTACGGGTCCCCGAATTACCTGCTATCCCGTGTATGACGGCCAATATTATCAACTGTTTAAGGTTTGGAGACAAGCAATGTTAAACCACGACTGCAAGTATTATATACAACACCTTCTTAGTTAAATTACAGTGTTCAGTCAAAGAAGAAAGTGACTTTCTCAAAAAAAAAAAAACATATTTTAAACTGCATGTCTCAAGCTATACGTTCTTTTCTGGCCTTTCACACTGCACTTATCACACACTGATAAAATGTTACTTACACGCCAAGACGGTTTTAATTACTAACAAGTGTTTTCTGAATAAATAGCAAATGAATTCCTACTTTTCTACAGATTATACGCTAAATTATTAAAACACATATTTGCAGAAGCGTTTTGCATATCGTAAGCCGGTGTGACTTAGGACACGTGCGAGGACTTTGGAACAAAATAACCAATTAGGTTTCGCATATTCGGTAGCCCAGAATATAGAATTTTATTTGCTATAAATTCGGAACAATAAATTGCAACAATAAATTTAATTTAAAAATGTACTCATAGCTGGCAACTATTGCAAATTAAAAATAGTATTAAAGTATCTCTGTGTCACTCCAAATGTACAAAGTCACCTTCCCTTTCGGTAGTTAATACGTGTTTCCCTTGTAAGATTTAAAACAAAAAAAAAATAATAACTTGTGGTGCGCGTAATAAATAATAGTAAGCAGTGCAGCGAGTAGATGTCATCGATGAAATCCACTCAACAGTTCATATATGTTGCTTTGCATTAGTATTGCTAGTGACTTGGGTGAAATATTGGTGTATTAGTTACCATCTATTGCATGTGCTTCACGTTTTCGATTAAATTTTTCAAGTACTTTTAAATTAGAAGTATTTTGTATTTATTAGTCCGTTTTAAAAACGCGGTACACTTATTTTTATTCGAACAAATATTTTCTGATTGTTAGTATCTTAACTGTGAAATTGTTCGGTCAATTTTAGAAATAAAAAATCGTATGGAACCAACAGATCGATAAGAAAGCGAGTAATTAAAATAATGTTAATATTAAATAACATTATTTGTAATGCTAATGATTCATTGGAATAATTAATATGTATATATGCAACGTATGTTAATATTTACTTCTGTAAATTGCAACACAGAATTAATGTGTGATGCTGCTAAGTTTCAAGATATATTCTAATAAGCATTAAAATTTAACAAATTATTATTTTTTTATTTTATTTTGATGGCAAAACTTCCAAGTAGGGAGAATTTTTACTTTAAAGCAATGATTCTAAGACCTCTGTAGCACTGTTTATAAATTGCTGTGCTATAATTATTTGTTATTTGTATATGGATATACCGTGTTTCGTAATGACATATATAAATATATTGATTAAAACGATTATTTAGTTTTCCTAAAAAAAAAAAAAATATATGTGTCCTGGGCTCATAGAGGTTGTACAACACCACGTCTCGATAGGTTACTATAGAGTGAAACTCCTGTATAGGTTGTTTCTCGCTGCTCGTTCCTGCTTTTCGGATCGTCTGCCTTGAATATTGACCACGGTCTAAGAAGGTAGAGGTCTTGACACTGAGGAAAAAAATGTGACTCCTTCATGTCGCCGAGCGCTAGTAGTAATTTGGTGGAAGATTTGACTTGTTTTTGTATTTGGCTTAGCTTAAAATGTGAAGTTGTTACCGGAATTGCGAGTATTATATCGAAGAAAAAATGGGAACGTAATGTTGTATTGGAACACATT
>PNEQ01082259.1:0-30659 GCA_003012365.1 Medauroidea extradentata | reverse complement strand
CGGCCCCTTCCCGCCAGATCTGCTTCTCTCCAAGCACCCTGCTATCTCCCTACCTAGCATCTCCCCTAGTATCCCCTTTCCTTGCTCTGTGAGATGCACTTTATCACTACCTAAGTGTTCCCAGCCTACCCACTTTCTGCTGTCCAAAAATACGGCTCCCCATCTGTTACACACCTCCTCATACACTTTACTGGCTGCCGAGGCCTTTGCATAGTTGATCCCCTTCCTGATCAACACTCCACTCACCAGTATCTTAGCATTAGGGAACTTTTCCCTTGCCCTCACTATCAGCCCTTGCAGTTTCATTTCCACTTCACCTACCCCTGCATTACTATAGGCAATGTCATTTCCCCCAACATGTACCGTAACTACACTGACCCCAGTACTCCCTTTCAGGCAACTTACTCTTTCCTCCAAATCCTTTATCTTTGCCCCTCCAAATGCTTTGTACATAAGTCCTCTCCTGACTCCCCTCATTTCCACCCCTTTCAGGATAGAACTCCCCAATACAACTACCTCCGGTTCCTTAGCTACCTGTTTTTCCTCCTTTGACTTGTGCTGGGCCTCTTTCTCCACTTGACTGCCACGTTCAAGCCCTACTTTAACAGCATCTATGTATAGCTTCCTATAATTAACAAGTACTGGTTTTTCATGTGTTACCTATTCTTTCAACGCAACCTTTCTACTTCGTTTCTCACCTTTGGCTTCATTCCCTTCTTCTGTTGGTTTTTCTCGCGCTACTGTTTCTTCCACCCCTACCTTTCTACTTGGTTCCACTCCCTCATTACCTTCTATTGACACTCTCAGTGGTAGCCTACTTTTAATCTTTGCCACCTCATTGTCCACCTCTTTTCTCCTCTGGATTTCATTCCCAAGTTCCTTTCGCAGAGACTCTATTTCTTTCTTAGCAGCCATCAACTCTCTATCCATCTCACCTAGCACCCTTTGCAATCTAGCTGCAAATGTCCCTTTAACCTCATCCTCTATTGTCTTAATTCTGTCATTCAACTCTTTCCCTATCCTAGCCATCAATTCCAACATTTCATCTTTACATCGCACTTCGCTATCCACATCATTTTTTAATCCCGACCTCTGCTCCTCAGTCAGCAACTTCTGCTCCTGTCTGACTGGTTCGATTAACTGCACTACTGGTAAACCCTCCACAAACTTACCCCATATAATTTCCTGATTCCAATCTCCTACTCTCTCAGTGCCCTCCCCCGCAGATCCACCTCTCTCCTTACTACATTTCTCGCACAACCACATTTCTTTCTGTGCCAATGAAGTCAGCTGTTTATCAGTGACACCCACGCACCCTGCATGGAACCACCCATCACACCCATCACACTGTACACCCCCCTCACTCCTCTTCCATGCCTTATTGCACTTCGGACACTTAACCCTCGGACCTACCATGATACATTAACCCTAGAATGCTAATATGTTATAATTAACTCCTACCTCGTACTACTCTTCCTAACCTTACTACTAATACCCCACCGTACCTCCCCTACAGTTCCCTCGCCCCCACGTGCGAGCTTAATCCGTAGCCATCGGTACGATAAGCTGTCTTATTTACAATTAAATATCGGTAAAAGCACTTAATTACAGACTAATTACTTCTACAGATCACTCTTATCGCTAGTCAAACCTTGGAATGACTATAAATAATAAAAAATTTCAGGAGCAACACAACCTGACTTCCTGCAAGGCCGCAATCTTTGTAATTAGGATGTCCCTGCTAACAAAATTATCAAAAAAGTCTAAAGGTGCATTGTGTCCGTCCAGTTCAGTCTTGGGTTTTATACCAGAAAGTCCAGAATCTACAATGTTCAGCACACTATCAACTTCTGTCCATCCGTCATCTGAATCTGTTTGATTTGTTTTTCGTATTTTTCCTGCACTTTTTCTGCTTCTACGAACATCAATACTGCTATCACTGTCAACATCGCTACTTGTTTCACTTTCTTCTTCAGTTTCTAAAAAGAAACAGTGAAATTACCTTTAGCCCTTGAACTTTCTGAAGCAGAGGTGTTGCCAGTAGTTCGGTTGGTGATTGCAAAAAAAAAAAGGGGGGGGGGAGGTAAGCTTTACATGCTTTAGTAAAATATTTGCAGAGTTACTTATATCTTGATTATCGTGCTGTAACTATCCACTCATAAAACATAATATTTGCTTTTGAAATGTGAATTTTTTCTCGGGAGCAGTGTAGGTATACCATTTCATTTACATAGTAACATATTACGTAAAAATATTTGTGATATTTGGTAGCTACCTTTACGAGTGGAGATAATCAAACCACCACCTAAAAATATTTGTGACATTTGGTAGCTATCTTTACGAGTGGAGGTAATCAAACAACCTCTGCAAAGCCAGTTCACAGTCCTCGAGAAATCATGCAATATTAATTTTCTCATTGTTTATCATCACATCAGTTGAGATTATGTGGCTTGGCGTGCTCCGGATAGCTCAGTTTGAGTTATTTTCAGGGTTCTACAACCATTGTGATTTTACAAACTAAACTCACATACTCAGCCAACTGTTGATTTATTTTTACAATAACTTTGACAGATGTTTGGATTCGTTAAGTTTCTTACAAAAAGGCGGTTGTTCACCAAACACAAATAAACCTGTCAGCTGTCCGGCGTTACCATGTCCGACTGAGTTAACAAACAAAAAAATAAATATGAAAGTGCACAAACTTAACCTCTGCGGGCCCCTGCCCGACAATCACTACTACAATGGGCCACCGCCCAGCGTCAACTGCCTCCGACCACTGACTACTTCCTCAGGCCCCCGCCCGGCACGAACTCAACCACTCTGGGCCAGCGCCCGGCACCAACTCAACCACTCCGGGCCAGCGCCCGGTACAAACTCAACCACTCCGGGCCAGCGCCCGGCACCAACTCAACCACTCCGGGCCGGCGCCCGGCACCAACTCAACCACTCCAGGCCGGCGCCCGGCACCAACTCAACCACTCCGGGCCGGCGCCCGGCACCAACTCAACCACTCCGGGCCGGCGCCCGGCACCAACTCAACCACTCCGGGCCGGCGCCCGGCACCAACTCAACCACTCCGGGCCGGCGCCCGGCACCAACTCAACCACTCCGGGCCGGCGCCCGGCACCAACTCAATCACTCCGGGCCGGCGCCCGGCACCAACTCAACCACTCCGGGCCGGCGCCCGGCACCAACTCAACCACTCCGGGCCAGTGCCAGAGATTGACTGACTTACGACGGCAACGGACATGGTATCAAAATGCGCACTGGCGGAGTGATAAAACTGCATCCAAAATTTGTCAAAAACAGCAAAATTACACTTAAAACATGAATCGAAGGATTCCAAAATTTGAATTACTAGTTTTTGCATTGAAATAAAATTCTTTATCCACACAAATATAATACTAGGGAACAAAAGGTTCACAACAGTGGAACTACTTTCGCGGCGCAATACCCTTAGCAACCCCCTGTGATGGCTGACCTACGTGCGTCAATAACCTACGTCACGATTAAAATTCCATGAAGCAAGCGATCAACCACAACGTCGGCGCCAGAAATCCTACAACCTGGAGAAGGTTGCAACACAAGAGGTTACTCACTTCACCAGGGAAAATTTAATAATATACTAAAATTGCCAAAACTCAAAAAATTAGTTAAAATACCAGAAAAAGTTGTATCAACAAAAAAAAATGAAAATTTTACTGTGGTCAATTTGAAACTAAACAAGCCAGGAAAATAAACAAATGACTCTACTTTAAAATTCCAGACTATATTTTAATACTTAAATTTTTAAAGGATGAATTTAAACTAAATATTGTAACAAAGGGTGTGTGAACGTAACGGGTGAACTATAACCAAAACAATAAGCTAAAATAGTAACATTAACCTGGGGGGAGCCATCCACCACCAATCTGTTATAGGCCAGATTGGACGCCTCAAAATACACAAAACTAAACTTTAAAGACAGGTAGAGCAAAACAATAACGTAGGGGTAGCGAGAGGTAAACATGGTTAAAATAGGGGAATGGTATATTTTCATGGACTGTAAGTATTTCTTATAATCTACAAATAATTACGTACTTACCAACGTTTAAGACTTTACTTATTCTACTAGGGGAAAATAGTACCTATCAGGAGTAATTAATTAAATGAAGGCAAATACCAAGAAAATCGGGTTCAAAACAACTCTGTATTAACTCACAAGGTTTACAAAAAAGGGGATTCATCAGCTCGTACTCTGAGCAAACAGTTTTACGTTAAATGGCACTCAACGAATTACAATTACAATACTATTTGTTATAACTTCAAAACAAACAAGGTACGGTTTCTGCCACGAAGGGAAACACAAAACTTTATCTTTAAAATTCACTCTTATTTGGGATTTGATTAGCAACTGCCCATTAATAAATTAAGTTACTCTGTATGACTTTGTGTGACTCTGTATGACTCTCAACTGAGACCTACTTTTCTACTAACACACAAGTAGGCTACTTAACTGATCACATAGTGTACTGAAGTCCCTCGGAGTTCCTCCAACCCTCAGCCTCGACGAAGGAATCAATGGAAGACACAAGACTAATCTCCGAATCCCGATATCATCTCCCTGAAATGTTTCTCGACAACTACTTTTATAACTTTAGGCTCGTAAACATTTCCTTGACGTTCATACGACTGCGCACGTGGTCAAACAAACAGTTATTGTTTAACGAAAGCCGACGGGAGAGTGGATGTTGTTATCCCAGAACATCTGCGCAGCGCTGAAATACCAACATATGCAATTCCAGGACTGCAAACCTGGATGACATCATGCCTGCCAACTTAAACAGGTTGTTTTCTCAGGCTTCTACCGAGAAGCAATCAGGGGAAGGGGAGGGGGAAACGAGCTACGCTAGCTTTCCTCGGTCCGAGTGTGCGGCAAAACTACGTCATCCCAGCTGATGACCAGTGACCTAATCAAGGCTCTTCGCATTAACTAGCTTGCATGTGGCCCATGAGTACCGTAAACATAACTCATCAGCTGTTTCGCTGGGCGCTCAGTGACGTCACTAAAAGCAGGTGGACAAATTGCTCAGCGCGCGCGCAAACACGGCTTAAAGAAAACACAATACTTCACTAGAAGGCTACAAAGAAAATAACACTACGTGTGTTGTGTACAGAATTACGTTTAAATCTTACATCACCCAGCTCTACTCGAGATAGCAGCGGCCTACGTGAGCTGTATCACGGCCGTACCGTGAAACAATCGCCTATCTCAGGCATAACATGTTGATGTATTAGAAGGAGAGGGAAATTAGACAAAAACTGTAAAATACAACTAAAAATACACAGCCGCTATTATTAGAAAACTAGAATTCAATAAACTCTGAAGTGAGGAATTATTTAAAGCAGGGATCTGAACAAGAAATTAAAACCACAAAAAATTACTTTGTGACATTTGTCCCTCCTTAAGTAATTTGTGTCCCACAAATTCAAAAACACCCAAAAAATAAATCAATCAATAAAGCAAAAACTATTCTTACTGGGATTATAGATTACCAAGTACCCAAATGAAATTACTAACTTAAATCAATATCCTGGCAGAAACCGTCAGTTTATAATTTCTTTTACCATAAAACAAATTGGGCCTCATTTTTTTTTCTCTTCTTCAATGCCCTTTTCTTTTTACTTAAAAACAGAAAAGTGTCTTCATTAAAATGATTCACATTAACTCAATCTTCTTAGAAGTCTGTGTGTGTGTGTGTGTGTCGAAAGAAGTGGCAAATACAATAATTGGAACAATCTTATCTTGTGGGTTCTGAAGTAGCTCTAAGCTGTTGCCTTGCAGCGTGTTGAAGTGGCTCGAAGCTGTTGCCTTGCAGCGTGCTGAAGTTGTGGAGGAAGGATTCATACCAGGAATGACGTTGTACAGACTGCAACTCATCGAACCTCCAAAAAGCCAGCCCCGCTCCAGTCAGCAAGTAGTCGAGTCACAGTAGGATCCCAACTTTTGGAACACCAAAGTACCTACGGCATAACTTAGAGGCATCAATGACCCCTAAAATAGCTTTGCACATGACACAATCGTTAAAACTCTTTTTCAAATAAATCTCATGATGATTGTTGATGGAAAAGACACTGTACAAGACCAATACACAAAACCATTAATCAATTATTCGTTAACCTGAAATAAATTAAACCCACCCAACCGTACTTAAAGCTCTTACTCAAGTCTTTGAACACAAGGAAAAAATCTAAGGTAAACTTAAGAACTAGACAATAAGGATGGGGAAGGATGTGCTGTCTACACGAATTCTTTGTGGCGTCCCACACCTCGTTGACGACAGTCCATCACCACTTCAGCATCACAGTCCATTACACACATTAGAGTTGACAGTGTAGCTCTCGCCAACTACAAATTATGGTGCGCAAAGCCATGGAAGCAGACTCGACCGGCCAGATGACAAATCAAGGGACAGAACCAGGAAGACCCCTCTGCGATGGCCAGGAATCCAGCTTCGCCATCTTCTAACCTCACCAGGGATAGGGTGCCATCCTGGAAGGGCAGACTCAACTGGCTGCAGGTGTAGGTACCAATAGCGGTGTTGGAGTGGTAGGCCTACAAGGTTACCAGCCAGGAATCCAGCCACAAGATCTTCTTCACCCCAAGTCCCAGGGTCAGTTACAGCCAGGGTGGAAACCTCTTCCAGGTAATGAGTCCATGAGCTCACACCACACAATGGAAGTCCAAATTACTATTGGCACAACATACCAACAGCCATCCCTCTTGTTTTACCCTAAAAACTGTTCGTGAAGCACTAAACTGGTCAAATCTAACCAAAGAGTCTTTTCATCTCTCTTCTACCAACTTATTCACTTACTGTATAAAGTCTCTCGCACACGTCGACAACCAACACATCTTCTTCTGTACAATAAGGGAAAGGTAAGAAAGGATTCAAGCTCCTAACCTCCCACCCATACAACTAACTGTAATCTAAGCACTGAAAACAAGAAAAATTGTCCCACAAATTAAATAAACATAGGCCTATACAAAAAGTTTAAAATTATTGCTATTCAAGTCCTAACATAATCATTTTTCAAAATTGGTACAAACTTTCCATCATCAACCACAGTTTTGTCTTTTCATTATTTAGGGAATTTTTTTCAAATTCATTTAAAAATGCATTAAATTAATTTGGTATCCTGGGAAGGAATTGAACCTATAGGCTATCACCGAGCCTCTACTGACATCATCATCTAAGCTGTCCTTTACAGCTTCTCACAATAAATAGCCTCCTCATGAGGACAAACAACAAAGGTGTACACTCTGTAAACACATCTGTGTAAACACATAACAGCCACGCATGCTGCACACTATACATATTTAACTATACAAGTCCCTCCAGGAGCCAAAATTTCTTTACTATTCAGTGTAATTTATAATTTGTTCTTATTAAAGTTTTACTTTTCCTTATGCCTCTGTTGAAAATAACATGAAAATAGTAAATAATAACTGACAGGAAACTGAACTTTTAAGTTACATACTGAGTTAAGGAAGACAGCACGTACAAAGTTAGATTTTCATATGTGAAACATAAAACAGAATGTAACAACTTTTAAAATTCATTCAGATAATTGATTAGGCTACAAAAATTATGTACTGTCTGGTAAAATAGCTTTTCAAACAAACTTTTGGTAATTTAGTTTAGCACAAATAATAGTAGTTGAATTTGCAAAATTCATTAAATACAAAATACTCAAAAAGTGCTTTTTAAAACAAAATTCTCTTGGAAATAAAAATTGCAGATTCAGAATTAAAAACCTAAATATCAGAAGACTAGCTGCCGAACTATATAACAGGAGTTCTGGCAGAACTGATACAAAACTACTGGTTCCCAGGGAAAACTGCAAACTCCTCCTTAGGGCTAATAAAACAAAAATTAGAGAACAGACACACACAACACTCTGCTAATTAACAAAAATTTAAATGTTTACTAGTTATTCTCAATGTTAGGTTATCTTTATTTTCAACTAGTAGGCCTACTTTCAAATGAATTTAAACTTCTTACTTTTCATTTTCTTTCGGGTGTGAGTTGCAAAATCATTCCTAAACCTTACCTCTTTTAAAAACTCTGTAAAACTTAGTCAAGGGAGAGAAAACCTAAGTTGTGTAACACTTAATGGTAACTGCCTTATCCTAAGGTCAGCTAAGAAACACTGATATACACCTCTTCTGGGTACACATTCCCACTATCCTAAGTGAGGAAAAACTCAAAATGACTGCCCTTACCTTACCTAGGGTCAGCCCACATAAATCTTCTCCAGCTCCGAGAGTATCTACTTGTATTCGTACTTACTGGCGACACTTCGCCTTACCACCCACATTGCCTCTGATAACAGCCCTAATGACTGAGGGACAAGAGCTCTAACTAAATGCCACGCCTCAAACATTTATCAAACTGACACGACACAAACTACTACTATTCTCCCTGACAATATATTTTATTTTCCATAACTCACACCATTTCACTTAATTTATTTTCAAAATAAAATTTCCTTACTTGGTCCTATGACCTCTTGACTTCCTAACATAATTGAAACTTCACTATGGTGCTCCACAATTATCAATTAACTTAACTTTACTCAACTTCTACAGTTCAAAGAAATTTACATTAAAAAAACACTGTGTGTGTAGGCCTACATACTTTTTATTTGTAACATTCTTAAAACAATTACTTCACCTTATTTTTCCTGTTGGTCACAAACAGTGAATCTTTCGGACCACAATGACGGACTACTAAACTAGGTCACATCTCTAGAAATCATAATCTGCTTGTCTCCCCGCGATGTCCCCATGAATGGTTCACATCACCAACACAGCACTGGAAACTGTTAACACTTAAAAAAAAAAAAAAAAAAAAAAAAAAAAAAAAAAAAAAAAAAAAAAAAAAAAAAAAAAAAAAAAAAAAAAAAAAAAAAACAAAAAAAAAACAATATGAGTGTCTATTCCTTATAAAGTAAATCAACAACCTGTATGGCCTAAACTGTTTCAATACAAATCTAAACAAAACATTTACTCTTTACAAGGCAGCCAACTGTTGCTGCTCGCACAAAACAAAAATCCTGTGGCTTCTGCCAAACATTTACCTTTGTTTAAACAATTAACTAATTTATATCTAACAATGTTTTGAACCCTAAGAACCCTAAAACAAACTTACTTCTTAAAGTGCTGTGCATACAACTCACGTTTACGACGAAACCTACTAAATAACTTTGGACCAAACATGTCACGTTAAAAATACACAACTAGACTGAGGACCTCAACGCCATCTATTATACGCCACGCGAACGTAACTACAAGTGCTGCCACCTGTTGCTAGCGCTTACACTAAAGGCTACGCGTGCAATAACCATGCAGCTCATTTACAAAACATAAATTCGAACTAAAATCTTTCTGTTACATGTGTTACAGTCAACTGATTATTTCTTATAATTTTAATAGTTACAGCAAACAACAATTACTTTCACGCATCTACTTTTAATCTCGGTAATTTATTTATTTACGACTATTTATTTACTTTTAATTAAAATAACTCAAATCTTAAACAAAACAAACTTGAAAACTTATGTTATGGTCCTTTGTAATTAACTTAATGCATTCTACGGTAACAAACACGTATTTTAAAAAACTTTTACTTGTGAAAATAATTTGTTACTGACTAAAAACGTACGACACTCCGTACCAAGAAACTTTCCAGTTACCTTACTACCGTGCCGAAACTATGGCACACCCAAAAATTTGTACTTGGTCCATTTCAATTTCTTGAAATTTTCTTTTACACTACTGCTTAAAACTAATAGAAGAAACTAAACTGCTAAATTCTACATGTCTGTGCCTAAGGCGTGGTGAGAGCCACAATCAAAACTAACAAAAAATTACGCTACTATTTATATGCGCTACATAAGTTTCTCGTTAATGCCACTATTTTGTACATCCTATGGTACACAAACTAAACAATCACAATCCACTTAAATAAAATCCTCAACAAACTTAAAACTAGTGACTACCGCATCACAACACTTTTCCTGGGCCTAAAAAAAATACAAATTACAATTACTAACTCCTCCAAGTTATCTGTTTACTTACGTTTCAGTGATCTACATGTCAATTCAGTTACACTTACCTCTGTACGTAATTCAGGAATAAAACCTGCTACACATAGCAAAGTAACGGGACTTAGAATTTAACTAATTTCCAAACAAGTATTTAACATTAAACAGAACAAGAAATAGCATGCACGTCCAATATGCCCAAAACTAATTAAGTTCATTTTTGCTGATAAAATTGGGTTTGTCCTTTGGACAAAACATTTAATTAGCCGGCGCCAAACACCAAATGTAACAAAGGGTTGTGTACTTAGGGGTAAATTATAACCAAAAAAATAACCTAAAATACTAACATTAACCTGGGGGAAGCCATCCACCACCAATCTGTTATAGGCCAGATCGGACACCTCAAAATACACAAAACTAAACTTTAAAGACAAGTAGAGCAAAACTATAACATAGGGGTAGCGAGAGGTAAACATGGTTAAAATAGGGGAATGGTATATTTTCATGGACTGCAAGTATTTCTTATAATCTACAAATAATTATGTACTTACCAACGTTTAAGACTTTACTTATTCTACTAGGGGAAAATAGTACCTATCAGGAGTAATTAATTAAATAAAGGCAAATACCAAGAAAATCGGGTTCAAAACAACTCTGTATTAACTCACAAGGTTTACAAAAAGGCGATTCATCATCTCGTACACTGAGCAAACAGTTTTACATTAAATGGCACTCAACGAATTACAATTACAATACTATTTGTTATAACTTCAAAACAAACAAGGAACGGTTTCTGCCACGAAGGGAAACACAAAACTTTATCTTTAAAATTCACACTTATTTGGGATTTGATTAGCAACTGCCCATTAATAAATTAAGTTACTCTGTATGACTTTGTGTGATTCTGTATGACTCTCAGCTCAGACCTACTTTTCTACTAACATATAAGTAGGCTACTTAACTGTTCACATAGTGTACTGAAGTCCCTCGGGGTTCCTCCAACCCTCAGCCTCGACGAAGGAATCAATGAAAGACACAAGACTAATCTCCGAATCCCGACATCATCTCCCCGAAACATTTCTCAACAACTACTTTTATAACTTTAGGCTCGTAAACATTTCCTTGACGTTCATACGACTGCGCACATGGTCAAACAAACAGTTATAGTTCATCGAAAGCTGACGGGAGAGTGGATGTTATTATCCCAGAACATCTGCGCAGCGCTGAAGTACCAGCATACGCAATTCCAGGACTTCAAATCTGGATGACATCATGCCTGCCAACTTAAACAGGTTGTTTTCTCGGGCTTCTACCGAGAAGCAATCAGGAGAAGGGGAGGGGGAAACAAACTACGCTAGCTTTCCTTGGTCCTGTTGTGCGGTAAAACTACGTCTTCCCAGCTGATGACCAGTGACCTAATCAAGGCTCTTCGCATTAACTGGCCTGCACGTGGCCCATGAGTACCGTAAACATAACTCATCAGCTGTTGATTCACTGAGTGCTCAGTGACGTAACTAAAAGCAGGTGGAAAAAGTGCTCGGCGCGCGCACAAACACGGCGACAAGAAAAGACACTACTTCACTAGAAGGCTGCAAAGAAAATAACACTACGTGTGTTGTGTACAGAATTACGTTTAAATCTTACATCACCCAGCTCTACTCGAGATAGCAGCGGCCTACGTGAGCTGTATCACGGCCGTACTGTGAAAGAATTGCCTATCTCAGGCATAACATGTTGATGTATTAGAGGGAGGGGGAAATTAGACAAAAGCTGTAACATACAACTAAAGATACACACCCGCTATTATTAGAAAACTAGAATTCAATAAACTCTGAAGTGAGGAATTATTTAAAGCAGGGATCTGAACAAAAAAATGAAGGTATCTTATCAAAAAACAAAAACCAGAAAAATCACTTCATGACAATATGTCCCCAATTACTAGGTTATTGAATTCTGTTGTATCATCCCGGACACCTGCCAAAGTCACCCTGAATAGGCATATACCGTGTTATTACAAATGTAAATTTAATTAAGAAAAAAAAAGACTTTATAGAGATTTAAACAAGATGGGGAAGTGGCTGAACACTTCACAGTAGGTATACCATTGTTCCTTTTACTTCCTGGCTAAACCTCTGTTTAAATCACAAAATACACACCACATAAAAATAAATAAAATATCTTACCTGAATCATTGTCTTCCAGAGAAAATAAATTATGATTACTGTTCACTATAATCATTTTCACTGTCTTTATCATTCACACCATTTGCCATTGTTTCATGCAATACCAAAATATTACTTTACTTATCTACAAACTAGCATAATGTGTAATTCTACTGTGTACTTTGTAAAAACGTATGTGGCAGTAGAACACACATGCGATGCCACCTATTAGCATGTGAAACAAACAGCACGAAAGTCGAAGTGCGCAGATTGATATCACGTTACTAGCGGACTATCAATGCAATCTAGTGAATGACTAGAGAACTAAGATGTCCCACAATAGTTTCCGAGGAGGACGGCAGACGTAAAGATACGTCCAGCATCTATATTATTTGTTTAAACCACGGACGTCCTAGTACGTCCATCGCACTCCTCAAATAAAATCGGGGGATGTAAAATTAACGTCCATAGCACTCAAAGTGTTAATTGTATAACTTTTACTTGTAAGATGTTGATAGTAAAGTTTCTCTTTAATTTTGATTGATAATTGACATGCTTTACATTAGAATTGTGATTAATTAATGTTGAAGAATTTAGTAAATTTCAAAGCAATGATATAATGTGTAGTGTGTGGTTGTTTGGATTTTGCCTGTATGTTCAAATGTTTTTGCCTACATGTACACAAACAGAAGACAACATTTTTTTGTGAGTTATCCTGCTTTGCTGTTTGCATATGGTAGGTTAATGAATTATTTTAAAGTAGCAAATAATCGTAAAACCAAAACAACACTCCCTGGCAAATAAACACAAAAATGCCCACCACAAAAAACAAGAAGAAAACGGAAGGTGGCACATTAACAAACACAATAAAACCAGAGGAAGCTGTTGTAAACAAACAATATCAAAGTGGAAGCAATGCACGATTAAATAAATGCTGGGCTACCATACACAACGGGCAAAGAAAAATAATTATTTAAATAATTATACAGGCTCACTGGCCATAGTAAACAATACACACCAGAGGAAAATATATTAAATGAGAACTCTGACATTTGTGGTTGCTGAAAATGATTATTTAATGTTTTTTGCGATATTAAATATTTTGTTTTCTTTTTCTTTTTTTTAAAATAAAATTCACAACATTATTGATGATTAGTCCAATAGTACTGAAATTGTACTGAAATTATAAAAAGCCCAAATCTTGCAGGCACAGTTAAATGAAAATAGTGAATTGATTATACAATGATAATGTTTCTAAAATTCACAATAAAATTATCGAAACAATAAATGCCCATTCTATAGGCTAAGTAAATAACACATGTCCGAGTCAATGACGTGTTGAATTAACAAAAACAAAATTACATGTAAATTGGATGCATCCGTTTGGCCTTATAAAATTTTACACTGTTATTAAATTCAAATAAATTATTAAAAAGGTATCAAATACTACATTAAAAAAAAAAGGTAAGTGTGACAGCTGTTAATTTATAGATTAAAATATACAAATTTAGTTGCGGCTTATCTGTTTAAAGGCCCGCAGTAGAAGAGTACAGCACGCTGGGATGACTTCATTTTTCCCAGTTAGAGTGGCGAAGCAAGGAAGACGAAAAGGCCCCAAAAATAGGCCAGAATGATTGGACATTGCAGTAGCAACTACAGGTCAGCTCGTGAATACGCCAAGACGTGAATAGGCCATCACGCGAATAGGCCGGGTCGACAATCAGCCAGGACGTAAATACTCCAAGACGTGAATCCTCACAGATGAGGGCGATGATAATCTCTTGAAATTACAGACAAAACAACCGCAATAAAAGATTTTGAAAAATGTAGCACTACAGTTTTTCTACTACGTCAAAATATAAATTTTGCTACATTATTAAAGAAAAGATAAATTTATGGCAACTCAAGTGCCAAGATCTGCCAAAAAGGCAGGAACACCAAACACACTCATCTTGACTATACGGTGGTTGACGGCAAAGTGTTAAGAAATGCAACAGAAGAAGCTGCAGAAACTGAACAAATGAGCATAGAAAAATGGTGAGCAACAGAACCAACATCGGCAAAGTGTGCATTGAAGCACAATAGCATGCGATCATCACGTGATCAGAATTGCTTAACTGCATCTAAATCACGCGGTGAAATACAGAAATCACGCACTGCAACAGCAGCAGCACGTGGCACAGAAGACGGAGGTACGACAGAACAACTGACAGAGGAATGTAATGCTCAGCGGCTACTGTCCTGCTAAGAAAAAAACACTGTAGCGCGACTAGTGTCAGCTCGTACTAATGTAACAAGAAAGAATAGCTGTAATTGATAGTGAACTTTCTGAAATATCACTAACAAATTAAAATTACTCAATAACACCATTATTGTTAATTTAAATTTAACACGTTAATAACAACACAAAAAATAATAATTTGCCTGAATTTAGGAAACATAAATAAAACAAATTTCATATGTATTTTATTTAAGTCGTGTCGTATTTGATACGGCACACTACAGATAGTGTTAACAAGGAAGACATTAACAGAGTGATGCAGAGATTACCAGAATGTAAGTTTTAAGTAGGTGATAAAGTCGTAGGCTTAATAGCTACCCATCACCTTTTATCTTAGTTGGACAAAATCATAAATAAGTTTTTAAGATGTTTCGAGGACTATATTATGTTGAAAGTATGAAGGACATAATTTCTATCGAGTGAATGGTACAAATTGGCATGTCATGCTGTTAAGGCACTGGAAAATGTGTAGTGGCAATATTGGGACTGAACATTTGTTTGAATCTGCTAGTAATTCAACTAAATATGTATGTCTGTGTGAATATTTGGGATTAATTTAAACAAAATTAGTTTCTTTTATGAGGGTTAGATAGAAGTTTGCCGTTAAGGGAAAGAAGTTTTAGAAAAGTGGAAATACTAAAATTAAGATAAAGTACATGTTTGTTTTTGTTTTGTGAAATGTTATGATTGTAATAGCAACTTATTGTAACGTACTAAAGAATTTTGAATCTGAATTTTAATTTTAGTAATATTTATAAGAGAATGTTGTGTGTTCGTTGCAAACTAGGATAATAATAGTGGTAGGTTTGAGTGAAGAATATGCTGTAGTAAGGATAAGGTGTTTGTTTATGACAGAATATATTAAGGTGATGATGAACAGCAGACTTTATCAATATGGTGATAAAGAAGGATATTGTGTTTAAGATGTTTTTTTTTATTAAATCATAGAATAAAATATGAAAGTCAGTACTGTGATGAGGTTTACGTTAGTGCTGTTTTTAAATGATGTTGTCTATAGGGTATGTTAATATTTCATTATGCTAATTGAGTGTGTATAATGTTGGCAATGTACTTTATTGTAAAGATGCTGTGAATTTAAGAATTATTTGCAAATGTGTAGTAAGAAAATTTGCTTTTCAGATGGTGCTTATGTACAAATTTGTAATTTCTTGTAAAAATGGGTTGATGGACTCAAAATGTAGGCTACTGTACATTTTCCAGATGAGTATAAAGGGAATGTGTTGGAGTTTCAAAAAGAATGGTAAAACATGAGAGAGTTGAGGCTGTATGTATTTGAAGATTTTTCAAAATATTTTAATAATTGAAAAATTCTGAAGTCTTCAGTGGCTAGAGTCTAAAAATTATCATAATTAAACTATGAGAAAAAATAAACTAGAGTAAATTTAAATCAAAATCCTATTATTGCTATAGTTGAATGACTTTGAATAGTTAACAAGGCCTATGTGCTAGTTTTCTGTACTAAGTATGTAACAGTAATTTCTTTTATTTCTCAGGGAAACATATACAGTAGAACCCTGTTTTTACGTTACCGTTTTTTGAGTTTTCCCGCTAATTACACTGGTTACTGTCCGTCTAGTTTTTTCTCCATTTGTTTCTATGTACAACATTCCTGTTGTTTACTACACTCTATACTTATATTTCCCACTGTTTACAGGAGCCGCGGTGGCTGAATGGTCAGAGCATTCTCCTCCCACCAAGGTGATCCGGATTTGATTCCTGGCGGGGTCGGTCCCTGGATTTTCGCATGTGGGAATCGTGCCGGACGATGCCTTTGGTATGCTGGTTTTCTCGGGGATCTCCAGTTTTCCCGCCCCTTCATTCCGGCGTAGCTCCATACTCACCTCAGGTCATCCCTCACCATCGCTAAAGACCTCGATGTTAAGCGCTGGGCAAAATCTCTCTCACTCACTCACCCACTCACTGTTTACACTTTTTTTAAGTTTATTTACTTGTTGAACACTGTCAACAAACACATATGTATAAAATTATGGCAAATTTCAATGTTAATGGCAAGGTGATTAACTGTAGCTCTCACGTACATCTTTACAATTTGGAACTAGGCCGCTCTACGCCACTTTGTTGACCTGTGGTTACTCACTCACAGGACCGCTGCACTGGCTGGTCGAAACTTGTACGAAGTTGCACTGAGATGCTCTCGTTCACGTGATAGTGTAAGTTGAGACCAGCCAGTTGTACTAAGTTACTATAGTTCTCGTGACAGTGCTGCAGGCACACTAGCTCTCATGGTAATCTTTATCGGTATACACATATCTATGGTTGCTTTGTTTACTAGCTCGGGTAATGTGAAGTTATTGTTCTGGTTGTAATTTTTGTGACTTTAAGGTATTATTAATGCAAAGTGGAAAATAATTTCCAACTTATTCAAAGCAGATTTTGGAATGGCATGCACTTAAATGTCTACAGAGCTAAAAACCTAGCATTTCCAGTTGATTAAATTCTTGACATTGTGTTGAACATAGTACTGGGACATGTGTATCCCTTGCTTATAGGGGTGTGCAAATATTTGAAAGTTCGAATATTTTTTGAATAGTAAATCTGAACTATTTGTATTCGAAAAACGAATACCAGATTCCCAAATTTCGAAGTATTCAAACAGTTTCATATAGTGAATTTTAAACAATTTCTTAATATAATCTGAGTGGGTAACAAGGCTACTTCTACTTACAAATAACATAATTAAACGTATTTTCCCATTTTACTGATGTTTAAAGGTTAAAATAAATATACTGGAATTAACTTATATTCTTGTGTATATTCAACGTAATATTTACATATTCACTTGTGGCGTCACATATGTGACCATAGATATACTCCTGCAGATACTCATCATCGAAGCGTAGCGATACGTGCTAACGGAACATCTCGATATTCACAAGATGGCGGCAGTGGTGGTTACGTCAACGGTGTAAGATCGTGATCACCGCGATCGCGGCAGCGAAAGTTTGATGTCTACCTAGTTACCGTGCATACATCTATGACAAGGTGTTTAACTCTCTTTGTTTACTTTTAACGCAGTACCATATATTTGCATAAAATATTTGCTGCAAGGAAGTTAATAATTCTTATTTTCGTTAAGTAAAGAAACTAAAAATATTGTGAATCCTTACCGATGTCGCAAAAAGAGGGAACACGAATTAAAATAGCCAAAACGTGGGGAAACATCATTTTCAGCTGTTTGGGTAGCCTGAAATTAGTGATGTGAGTTGGGTAAATACCCAGTGGGTAGGGTAATTATAAATGAGTATTTACCCAGGTATTTACCCTTGTCCTTGATAAATACCCAAAGTGTGAGTATTTAAAGTTAAAGTGACTTTTATATTGCTAAATTATATGGTAATCATTTGTTGTGAGTGCTGTAATGCATTTACAAGTAGTATACCCAATATATAATAGATTAAAATATTTTAAGGGTTTAGTAAATGCTAGTGAGACATATTTAATATTTAAAAAATTTTTAACTTTTGAGATTTGTTAGTTATTTGATACTTAAAAAAATAGCAACATTCTTGTTAGTGGTAACTTTCTGTTTCCATTTACTTTTAAAATATGGCTACACTGCAATTACATATTTTCAGTTAGTGAATTGGCTGCACTGAAGTAAGGTACCTAAACATAACCTTACTTTAGAGTAGATTATTCACCTACCATTTTAAAAGGTTTTACTTCAGGTTTTAAAGTCAGGAATATTTTAATAATATGGGAAAGAAGACAGGTCTTGTTTGGGATTTTTCAAAGAGAAGAATAAAGGAGTAGAATGTAAATATTGTTGCAAAGAGTACAAATATTATAACGTCAACAAAATTACACAACATATAAAAACGTGCTTGAAATATCCTACAGACATGAAGAAGATTCTTGATAGCAGTAGTGTGGTAAAAAGTTTTCAAACAGTGTTGTGCACATCACACATCCCACCTTCAAGGTTTCAAGTTTCTGCAACATATTTAGATGCTCAGTACGCTGAAACACAGGCTGAAATAACGTGTTTGCTGCAACAAGCAAAGCATCTACATTTACAGTGTGATGGATGGATTATAGTGATGGCTCGATTCCGATTCCAGAATCGGTCGATTCCATTGATTCCACTGGAATCGAAATTGAACCGAATCCCTGGTTTTGGAATCGATATGACCGATTCTTATCCCTGTGAACATATTTTAGTTTCACGTGTATCACTGATTGGCTAGAGTGATTTTGTGTACAAACGGCAAACTATTTGAGGTTTCTGATATTATTGTCGCCGATATAGCGCATGGAAACGCAATTCTAATTCCATTGGTAAACGTCAACTATAAAATAAAAACTTGTTTGTCAATGATTGTCGTCACATTTGTTTAGACAATTACGTTGCATTACATTCAGTATCAAAATAAATACTTATACACAATGCTGGACAGCTACTAACGCCTATATCCCCAAAAATAAAAACTACAAATCATCGCATAATCGTCGCATCGCAACGTTTTGTTTACGTTTCTGGACCAGAGATGATAACTACGTTCAAGTCCGAAGTACGATACTACTAGAACAAAATGGTTGCAGCTAGAATAGATTATAGTTAGTACCAAAATATTCCACTGGAATGAAAATGGAACATCATACCGCTACTAGTTTCATAGTCCGCCATCTTTAGTCTTTGTCTCGTGCGTGGACTTTCCCAACTGAACGTAGCATATCTATGATGTCTCAAAATATTAATGAAGTTTGTAAACACTGCAACGGTAATAAACGGTAGTGAATATGTAATAAAATTGTTCCGTCGATAATTGTAAATCACTTTTTAATTCACAAATATTAAAAATGTACGTATGTCGGCAAGTCGGATAAATATCGATTTTTTTAAAGTACGACTCGCAGAAGCTGAAAACAAAAACTTGAAGAGAAACGGAACTTGGAAAACTATTGTATTGGTCTGTTTTTATAATAATCAAAAGTTCATATTTACCGGTAAATTTTTATTCACAATATTTACTACATAAGTACCGGTAAATACTGCTGATCACGAAATGTGTCCCACCAAATGTGCATATTCAATTACAGTATGCACAAAATTAGGTTGCCAAACAAAACCAACCTAACCTCCAAGGCCTACTAAGTTATATAATTTAGTCAAACTGCACACATCTCGTTTTTCTAAACATACAAATAGGCCTATATGTGTGTTTTATGTATGTAACCTAGTTCATGTAATTGCATTTCTTTCAAAGGGAGTATGAAGGTTTTATGTATAACAAAATAAAATGAGATAAAAAACTTAAAAGGAAGCCTTAGAATCGGACTCGGAATCGAAGAATCAATTCCCAATTTTAAGAATTGATGTTGGAATTGGAATCGGTGTATTTTAGGAATCGACCCAACACTAATGGATTAATGTAAGGAATGAGCCTGTTATAAACTTTGTTGTTTGTAAACCCGAACCAGTTTTTGTAAATTTTGTTATAACAAAAGAAAACCGGCACAGTGCAACTTACTTAGCGGAGTCAATATTAAATGTTATTGAAATCATGGACACGAAAAGTTTTTGGTGGTTATTGCAGACAATGCATCCAATATGCGAGCTGCACTGAATATAGTTAAGGAAAAACACCCTTTAATTGTTCTACTCGGATGCCTTGCTCACCTTTTTCATCTTCTCTGCGTTGATATTTTAAGATGTGCACTGTCAGAACTTCCATGGCTTATGTAATTGATATTGTCAAGACAATCAAGAATAGCAATATACTTAATGCACTGTTTGATCAGATTCAATCTGAGAAAAAGTTCAAAGAAATTATTTCATTGAAGTTGCCTGCAAAAAACTAGATGGGGTAATTTATTTGTAAACAAGTCAGTTCTCCAAAAATTGGCTGTTAGTGAAGAAGCTCAGCTTGCCCCTGTCTCCACTACAAAAAGCCAAAGACAAAAAAGTTTTGGCAAACCTTGCAAAGCGGAAAGAATTTGGCATATGCCAAATCCATTTTGCAGCTGATATTTTGAACCCTGCAGCATTGAAACCAACAGAATTGATTGATGCTACGGGTTTTATAGCTGTGAAGTTGGTCACCAAATGGGCTTAAATGTTACGAATATTCGTAAATATTTGGCTGACTACAAGGATAAAGATGGACTATGGAGGCGCCAGTTCATTAGGGAAGGTGTAGCCAACAATTAGTTGAGCCCGATACTACGGTGGAGGGGCTTACGTGAAACTTGTGTATTAGCTGATGTGGCAAAAATAATTCTTGGTGCCCCTGTCACATCAGCTGCTACAGAGCGAACGTTCAGTACGTTCACTTGGATTCGCAACAAGAAGAGAAACAGGTTAACAACGAAATGGGCAGCCAAGCTAACCTACATATCGCATAACTGGAAACTCAGTCACATTAGTTACGAGCCAGGAGAAAAGAAACAAAACACTGACATGCTACCATTTACATACGAGACACACAACCAAAATCAGAACAACAGGGATGAAAAAGATTCTGAGGAAGATGATGTGCTGGGCATTTCATCTTGTGAAAGTTATGAACCAGACTTGGCAGAAGAATTGTGTATATTTCTGGTTGAAGAGAGCAATGGATATGTAAAAGTTCTGTTACTGCATTGGATACTTAAAAATAACATGGACATTCTTATGTCATGATATATTTCTAAGCGTTCCAGCAAGATTATTATATTATTATAGCAATGTTATCTCTCTTATTAATTTCAGAATTTTTAACTTATACCTATATATTTTAGTTCCATTAGAAATGGATTGTGCATAAATAACATATTTAATTCACTTCTCTGTTATTGTTAAAACATTTTGAAACCACAATTTGCCTTTTTATTGTAAGATTGCTTACGATACATATCTTGTAGGGTAATCATTAGAAGTACGTCGATTTCGCGGATTCATCTGGCAACTGCCTAGATTTCTCAGTCCTGTACACGCACTGGGTACAGTCAATTATTCATTGGCTTATAACCCTACAAGCTGGTAGCACGTGATAGGTCTATGAATTATTTCCTTATTTACTACTGGCTTGCAGTAGTCAAATGTGTTTCGTGACAGCTGCCTACTAATCACAGACGTGATAGTAAAGTATACATTTTTGGCATTCAACTTGACCTGGAATGTATCTGCGAAATTGACGTACCTCTAATAATTATACTTAAAATTAAGTAGTCAGGACTGGAAAGAAATTATAATTAAGCTAAATGTAGTGACAAACAAGTCAAAAAAGACAGTTGGTTACTTTAGAACTATGTGTTGACTTTAAGGCCTCGCGCTTTAGTTTTGCAGTGGTTTCGAGAATATTTTTTTAAATGCAAATTAATACATATGTCAAAATTTCATTCTGGCGGTTTTAACATATCATTGTTTGTATCTGAATTTTTCTCTTTCAGTATGCCAAACTGATTTTTAGATTTTTGCCCCTGAAATATTACATATTTCATTGTGAAAATTAGGCAAAATGAAACAAAATAATTTATTGCTAGCAAACGGTACATTATTTAAAAAAACGCTCTGGCAAAATTGCGTATCGTGTGACTGTACACAGTCTCGATTTTTCCAAGCATTTGGTTATAAAATATTTTGAGTTATTTGCAATTGTTTGAAATAAATGAAAGAGCATTGCCGTAAATGAATATTTTTTAACATGCAGTTTTAAATAGAGTAAAAAGTGCTAATAAATGATGTTAATGGTGTGTGTGTTATGTATAACACATTCTTTACAAAAAAAATGGCAATATGAGAACGCCAAATTTTGTAGCAAAAATACCCAGGTATTTATGAATTTTGGGTATTTACCCAGGAATACACCGAAGATATTTACCCAGAATTATATATACCTGCGTATGTTACATCTGTACCTGCAATTCCGAATTTAACGTGACTAAAGTGCGGATACAAGGTATTTGTTGGTATGAAATGACGGCTGTTCACACTAGAACTTTATGTATCGCTAATATTGTGATCTTGGAAAATGCCAAGGTTAGCTACTTATCGTGTACTGGCCACACTATTGATTTTAGAAATGAAAAATGTGTCTATAATAGTGGCGTTCTAAGTATAGGTTCTTTAGGTTAGGTTGTTAGGTTAGTTTACATTAGTTACGGTAGTTTAAGTTAGTTATGTTAGTTTAAGTTATTTATGTTAGTTTAAGTTATTTATGTTAGTTTAAGTTATTTATGTTAGTTTAAGTTATTTATGTTAGTTTAAGTTATTTATGTTAGTTTAAGTTATTTATGTTAGTTTAAGTTATTTATGTTAGTTTAAGTTATTTATGTTAGTTTAAGTTATTTATGTTAGTTTTAAGTTATTTATGTTAGTTTTAAGTTATTTATGTTAGTTTTAAGTTATTTATGTTAGTTTTAAGTTATTTATGTTAGTTTTAAGTTATTTATGTTAGTTTTAAGTTATCTATGTTAGTTTTAAGTTATCTATGTTAGTTTTAAGTTATCTATGTTAGTTTTAAGTTATTTATGTTAGTTTTAAGTTATTTATGTTAGTTTTAAGTTATTTATGTTAGTTTTAAGTTATTTATGTTAGTTTTTAAGTTATTTATGTTAGTTTTAAGTTATTTATGTTGGTTTTAAGTTATTTATGTTAGTTTTAAGTTATTTATGTTAGTTTTAAGTTATTTATGTTAGTTTTAAGTTATTTATGTTAGTTTTAAGTTATTTATGTTAGTTTTAAGTTATTTATGTTAGTTTTAAGTTAGATTAGGTTAGTTGAAGTAAGATTAGGTTATGTTAGGTAACCTAACTTTACCTAACCTAATGTAACCTAATCTAATTTAAACCAACCTGATCTAACTTAATCTAAATTAAACTATCTTAAACTAATGTAAACTAACCTAATGTGACAAAAAATTTTTTTTTACATATGACTACTTAGAATGGTCATTGGAAACATTTTTCATCAATAAACTATATGTCTAAAATCCATAGTTTTGACTGGTACACGATAAGTAGCTAAACTTGATATTTACCTTCTACGAATGTTTCCAAGTATGAAACAAAAAAGAAGTTTCATTATTATTTTACCAAAATTAGTTTGAAAAAGTATTAGTCATTAGCATTACATTGTTTCCTACACACAAAGATTTAATTTTCCGTAGTATTGTTATGTAATAATTTAGCTTTAAAACTTCTGTCGTTAAATTCTTCCAAAAATATTACAGAAAATTACTTTTTTTTTTTTTTTTTCATCTTTAAATATGTAGAGAAGTAAACTAGATCAGCCGTGCCATCTGTAATAAGCACTTGTTTACAAAAACAATTTTGTGATTTCTCACAAACATAACACAAGGAGAAAACTGAGAATAATGAGCAGTATATTGCTGTAAGAACAGGTACAAAGTAACAAAAACATGTATATATATATTTTTTTTGAGGAATGTTTAAGGTTATCAAGTAAAAACTGCTAACTTTTTATTATGCTTACATTAATAAAGCAAAGTGCATTTCTATATCTCCTTGTAAAGACAAGATTATGCACTGGCAAATGTATACCAAAATTTTAAGAAACACTATTTGAAAAATATTCGAAAAAATTAATATTGGAATGTTTTAAAAAATTCTTTTATTGTTTGAGATTTCTCTTTCATCATTGTAAGTTGAACTAAATGTTTTGGATGTTACATTTCTCACATTAAGTTTCTGCCTTTCTTCTCGTTTAGCTGTCCACTTTCTGCTTTTCTTCTAGTTTAGTTGTCCATTGCACAATTTTTTTTTATCAAAAATTCATTTGCAGTTTATGGAATTTGTGATTAGGTTTTTTTTTTATTTTGCATATATTACACATTCTGCAACGACAATCCTTATATGACTTTTTGTATGTTACTTCTTTCAGAAGGCGAGTTACACACTTAAGATGTTGTGGACAAACAGTTGCTTACTTCCAATAACATACATCAGTTTTGACAGGTCTTGCATAAATGTGACAATGTACTTTAGGTGGGGTGCAACAACCAAAAAGGTGGAAGGCAAGTAACACTTGTGTATGAGATTTTCATGTTGAGATACTCATTAGTGAATGGTTTATACTGCATAAGAATTGAATAAGAGTCAATCCATATCAAATGTCCCAATTAAATTTTTTTTTCGTTGCTTGACCATTTAAAAAAAAAAAAAATGGGTATGACCTCCCTAGCACGCGAGTTCTTTTACAGTGCTTCATTTATTAATGGTTGCCAAATTTACATTAACAGGTTTAACATTCACAAGCTTTTGGGTGAACTGTAATAAATTTTTATTGGCTTAATCCAGAGTTATAAATTAAATAGTGTTGTACTCAGCATGTTCTGGAGTAACTTAATGGTATTAAAAGTGTTACTTTTATTCTTATTTATGATTATTGGGTACAAATATCGTCCAAATTTGTGTCAAAAATATGAGATTCTGTAGTGTGTAGTGAAAGGAAGGCTTCAAATATCAGAGTTGAAATTCACACAGGGAATTCCTCTCTACCAGTAGTCTTTGTGTACCAAAAATGAAACCTGAGAGTACTCTCCTTTGGCTTATATGAGCTTGTAAAGTTCTCACTTTATGCAATTTTGACCAATTTTACACGTAAATATCTCTGGTGGGAAAACTTAAAATTTTGAGATTACACCAGAATGAAGTCCAGTATGATGGTAAACACCTGTAAAAATTTGGACTTTGAGATTTAACTGTGAGTGCAGAAAAAGCGAGTTTAAAATCTGGCATTTATGCACATTTAACTATTATAACATGCATGCGAACAGATACATTATGTTTAATATTAAACATAGTGTATCTGTTTAATCCTGTGGATTAACATTCTTACGCGATCAAGGAATGTATTAACATAGTATCCTTTACTTGTAGGCTTTGAGGCGTACTCCGCTGGGTGTGAGTATTTGGCGTGGGCATTCAATTTGAATGAATGCCTGTTGTGTTATCCTGTACCGGTTGATAGTGGTAGTCCTGCGTAGATTGTATCTACGAAGTGAAGCGGTATGTAAGACTCTGCTTTTAGGAGCCGAACTATGTGCTTAAGGATCCGTTCCTTTCTTTCTGGTGTTGGAGGCTTAACTGGCAGCTGCTCGTGATTAAAGTCAAGAAAAGTTGCATGAGTGGTACCGAGTGGACGGCAGTACTCTTTGGGTATGTTAAGATACTGAGGGTACTTCGTTTGAATTAAATATTCAAGTAAAGGGTGCATCTTGTGCCCCTCCTCTGGTAGGAATTCTGTGGCTGAAACTGTTCTGCCTTTGTGGTATCGTAGAGGTAGTACTTCAATACCATCTCTTGGTTGGCACTGTTCGGGCAGGTAGCTGAGATCAAAGCTGGTGTAGAATTCATATGGTTCCGATTTCTCAAGATTCTTGAGCCGGTATTCCTGCTGAATTTTGTCAAACTCTTATTGTAGTGCTTGTGGCTGCTCCTTTTCAGTAAGCATGCTTCTCGCTCCATGGTAAATTCACTTAAAGTCTACTTCATTGTAGAGTTCTCTGGTCAAAGTGGGATCTTCATCTGAGCTCTGGAATAGTTTCCATTCTGTTCTGATTCGGACGTCTCTTTCTTTGATGTAGTTGCGAACGTTGCTTAAGGCCATGTTGCAATAGGTTTTAGTTATATTGGTGACTTGACAATGTGTCTAATAAATTACTCCGGGAAATGTTGACTTTCGATGGAGCAAATGTTTGCAATGTATGTACTTTATAATTTAAGTATTTACAACTTACCAAAAATTAGCTAGAATTACTGTTTAACAACACAGAAATTTCATCACAAAGAATATTGGAAATGTGTGTACGCCCAGTGGATGTTGTAAATTCTTGTGGTGTAAGCTTCTTCAGAATTCTGTTAAATGGCACCCAGGTGGAATGCTGAACATGTTTCTTAAATGATGTACTGGGTCCTGCTGGATGGTAAAATATTACACGGACGTCCATATTTTCATTACTGATGTCATCAACTTCAGCCAACCACCATTGTCCATCGTAAAAACATACATACATGCAACTGTATCACTAATGGCCACATTCAAAGGTGTTGTTTTGCTGACTTGAAAGTCTTCAAAATTGTCTGCATTTGAAATAACATAACACCTTATAGTGCTCTCATTTACAGGCACAAACCTATGGAAGCTCCTTATTGCAGTAACTCGCTTGCAGTTTTCAAATCTCGGCTCCAGTGTTCTGGCATGATTGTTGATCTCTGTGCTTGTAACATATGTAAGAAATGCCAGTTATTTGAGTGCTGCTGTACTGAAACATTTCTTGAGGAGTAAGTATCTGGTCATTAGCTGTTCTTTGAAGACTCGTGAGTTCCAAAAAATTCCATTCACATTGTAAGTCAAAATCTTTTTTATGATTGCAGACATTCATTAAATACTTTTTGTTCTTGTACTGGCTGGAAGCCTCATCAGAAAAGTACCGGATTTTTTAAATTGCAGGTAAAGTTTCTTTAATGTGTTTCAAAAGATGACATTGAAATGTGTGAACTGCCAATGTGTTATGTTCCAAACTGTTATTGATTATGCAAACACTTTTGTGTTCAATGTTTTCTTCTTTCTTGTAGTAATAAACAATTGGATGTATCGTGACTTGGCCTTTATGTCCAATGAGCAGATTGAATTTCATCTTGAGTTACAAAAGAGTAATTTTCTGCAAAATCTGCTAAGACCATGCACTCACATTCAGTCAAATTCATCTTCCTTTCTTTCAAGAACTGAGATTGAGTCTTACTAATGTAATGATGTTTTTTCAAAGAAACTAACTTTCCTGCCAGGATCTTCTATGAATTCATCTCTTGGCTTCATAGTTGTGACCATTTCTGCTCTATCAACAGTAACCCATTGTTTGTAGACATTGGTGTCAAGCAAAGAATCCCTTTCTTTGAGCTCTGAATCAGAAAACAACTTGAAAACTTCTTTCCCTGGGCATTGTTGGCATTCAGCCATCATACATGAGTAGTACTTCCGCACACTATCATGTTTAGCAATTCTTTGTAATCTATGTTCAGTCGGGCTCCATCAATCATCAGTTTCATGTTCTGATGGTAAATACACACATACCGTGTGTGTCCCTGATGAACCTGCTGAAAAGCACCACTTTGGCCTCAACGCACAAAATTTTGACCTACCTATTTTGAATAGAGTTCATTTAGGTTGTTCTAAAGGAGTCTCTTTTGTTTGTGAATTTTTTCTCCATTGATTTTAACAGCTACAAAGTCTTTTTTTTTCCAGAGCAAATACTACTGTTATCATCTTCATAATACCTTTCCACTTCTTTTGTAATGTCATCAATAATTCCAGCACCTTTCTTTTTTCCTAAGTATATAAAATTCCTTGTTCCTTCACCAACTTTCTAGTAGTTTTGACAAGACTTTCTGTAACTTTAAATTCGTTTATTATTTTCTCACAAGACCAGGAAGTAGGAAGAAGATTGAGTCTTACTTTGTTTTCTTTGTTAGCTGTAAGAGTTTTAACGTTCAGTTTTTCTATCAACTCAATAAATTCTGATGTTGAAGATACTTGACAATTGTCATGCTGAATAACTGTATCATTTTCTTCAAAACACAACTTTAACTTCTTCTTTACTTCCTCTGAAACTATCTGCTTTGGAACTGATTGCTAGATTTCTCTTGCCAGAACTGAGTTTTCTGATCTTAGCAGTACTTGGTGAAAGTTCCAAGATTTTGAAAGCAGAGTCTAGTTTCTCTGCTACTTCAGTGGTGTTAACAAATTCTTCACCCTCTTCATCATTTTCATTTTGTTTGGTAACAAATATCTTACTGTAGCACGTTGGACACAGAGATTTCTCAGGCACAAACATAATCTCAAACTTGCATCTTGAAAAGTATGGTTCAACTTAATTTCCCTGAGCCCTTTTGGTATCACCATCTTGTGATCTTCCATTGGGTCACAACAAGCAGGACCAAAAAGATAATTACATTTACATAGAAACTTTATCTCATGGTATCTATGAACTGTCAAAATATCCTCATTCACTCACAACTGCAACAGATTTTTATCTTCTTCTTTCAACTATTATCAATTTCAATTTAGTAGGCACATCATCATAAATATTCTTGTGACATTGTTCTAAAGTTGCAATTCCTATTGAACAGTTATCCTCCATGCTGTTGTAAACAACACTAAGACAAAACATCAAAATATAACACGATGATTAATTAATGTGCAGTGCTCCTAGTAAATAATAGTAGTTAATTATCATTTTAATGTTCTGAATGTGCTGAAATCAATAAATTTAAATTTTTTACATGAAATTGGACAAGAAATTAAATGCACTTTTTAAAATGGATGGTCAGTAACTTAACCTAAGAGCGTTTAAGGCTAACATACATAACATAAGAGTATTTGAGGCTAATATAATCTAAGAGTATTCAAGGCATATGACATATTGTCAAAATTGCAGAAAATGGGAACCTTATGAGTTCACAGAGAAGCCAAAGTACTCTCAGGTTTCATTTTTGGTACACACAGACTACCGGTAGAAAGGAATTCCCTGTGTGAATTTCAACTCCGAGACTTGAAGTCTTCCTTTGACTACACACCATGGAATCTCATATTTTTGACGCAAATTTCAGACTATATTTGTATCCAATATTCATAAATAAGAATAATAAAAGTAATACTTTTTAATACCATTAAGGTTAGTCCAGAACATATTGAGTACAATGCTATTTGATTTATAACTCTGGATTAAGCCAATAAAAATTTATTATAGTTCCCCCCACAGCTTGCGAACGTCAAAATTGCTGCACCTGTTCATGTAAATTTGGCAATCATTAATAAACCAACCAAGATAAAATTATATTATTGTGGTTTTGAACTCATTATATGCTAGGGAGGTTACTCACAAAACTATTTTTCCTAAAATGATCAAGCAACCTGTGCTGGGAATCTTGGTATGGATTGACCCATAGTTGAAAATATATTTTTGCATCTATACATTTTTATTAGTCAGTTTTTTTCCAGTAGTAACCTGACTGATGTCTTCACAGAGGAACAACATGTTCACTTTGTAAATTAAGGGACTTAGTTTAGATGGCTTCTGCATTGGTTTTTTCTTCATTCTGATGTGAAAAATCTATTACTTTGATCATAGCAAGCCCAGCATTTTACACTTCTTCAGAACTTTTGAAGTCATTCTCTCAGATCTAATACTTTTTTCTTTGCGCTTCTTGCTCCAACTTTAGTTGTAGTTTTCTTTTACAGAATGCTCAATAGTCTGGTCGAAAATATGTTACAGCACTACATTATGGTATCCTTCGAGCTGTTATATTTTACTGTTGTTTTGGACAAAACTTTTACTGGAATTTGCCTCGTGTTTCATTAACCTATAATTTAGTTTCTTCGGTTTTTCAATAATGTGTAAATTATCATCTGTGCTGGCTGTTTCTCATTTACAATAGGTGCAAAGTGGCCATTCTTTACTGTCCAGCACCATGCTGTTTTAGACAATTTCCCACCCCTCCAATCTTGAACATAAAACAAGAAAAGTAAAGAAAAGCATAAAGTGTCAAAATTGTGGTATAATTTTATCTTCTGTTTTTGAGTTGAAATTAACAAAAAAAAAAAAAAAAAATTGGCACAATGAGAGTAATTTGAAGTCTTACCTGGTTTTTCATGTCATGTAATGTTTTTCTAACTCCCCTACTACTTGTCCTTTCTGCAACACCACACAATCTACTACTTTCCTGCTGTCTATGTCCATTGTTGTGTATGTTAATACTTTGCAAAGCATCCAGGGCTGTCGAATTGACCATCACCTGCTAGCGTGACTGCTATCGTGTTTTTTAAATATAAACTTCTTTCTTCTAGCCAGAATGTTTTATTGCTGGGACAACATACTTTTTAATAATTGCATAAAGAGTGTTTTTGGAAATAACCTTCAGTCCCAAAATTTGAAAATTCTTTAACCCGCCAGTGCACGGGTAGAAAAAAATTACATAACTGCACGGGTTGGGTCTCTCAGACCCATAAATAAAATATGTAAAAAAAAATTGTTCTCTTTTTGATACTGTCTAGTATTATTTTTTTATAATAATATTATATATTGAACATACAATTAATGCACACACACATTTAAAAAAAATTAGTATAAAGATATTACATAATT
>PNEQ01082258.1:0-30670 GCA_003012365.1 Medauroidea extradentata | reverse complement strand
CGAGTTGCAAACCCTTTGCAAACATATGCCTATTTTAAAAGCTTAGTGAGCTATGATTTTAGCATGTATGTAACATAATTTGTGTATTATAATTAGGCCTAACCAGTTTTTTAGCAACCAACTATGAATTACATTCATATGCCATTAATGACTCATCATTTTCATCACAGCAATTTCAGTCACAGAAAAGTTTTAATTACGTCTAAGCAATAAACTAACGTGAAATAGATCTATCTAAACTTGTGGCTTCCCATGCAGTACAAAAATGTGCCAGGAAAAATTAGCAACGTGGCAGCAATAATGAAAGAAATTCTTACACATAGCTGCAACTGAAAAACTCCACTTAGTTAATGTTGACTCTTTTAGTCGTGTAGTTGATTGTTATATGTGTTATGTGATAATCTGAGTAACTTACTGAACTTTTGATGACCACCTTGTCTATAATAACAATTGAAAAATACTATTCACTGTGCCCTTAGGTGTTCACTAATGAATACAGGCTTATCCATACAATTTGACTGTTTTGTTTGCTCTGTTTGTATTAAAGGAGCAGGAAACTGTCAACTATCTGAAAATGGAAATGTAATGAGGAATTCAATAGTGCTCACTTTATCCTGTACCACCTATACTAGAGACGGCACAGCAACAACACTAAAAACCTCATATGAAATATTTTAAAAACTATAATGTTGGAGTTTTACTGTTATATCATATTTTAAAATACTGTATACTTTGGTATGCTCAGAATCATTCACACTGATGTAGAAAAAATTATGTTCATATAATTTGTTAAGACAACACTGTAGGCTACATTTTAGTGCATGTGTAATGCAATAAAATTACTATAATTTTTTTAAATTTTTATATGTATCTACTGTGACCTGTTACAAAATGTTGTAACTATGCATGCCAATATTTACGTACTGCAGACTTATTTGTTTTTCTTTGACTTGATTCTGATTTATCTGTATCAATTAGTACACAAACATTAAGCCTATGTGTTTGGTTGCTCCCAGTCATTGTAATAGGCCTACTGCATGCAAATTTGAAACATGCAGTTACACTTCGTAAGTCATAATTATTACTGGTGAAATGGATGAAACATTAAACAATTTTTGCCATTCATGTATTTAGTATACTACTTCAACTATTTCACAAAGTATGTGGGTCTGAATCGGTTTGCATGTGTGTTCAATTAGTTTTTCTTTCAGGGACCCTCCAAGGAAAGGGTAGGGCTACACACACACACACTGTACTCTGTAACACTACCCCTTCCCAAAAAAAAAAAACTAAAAATAATAATGTTACAGAACTCTCACTCTCCAACACCTCCCACTGGGGTGGGGGTTCAACGAGAAAAAATTTTAAAAATAAAGCCTGAATTAAATATGCATAACCTATTTATGTTCACATCTTTTCAGATTAAAGCGACACCGGGCGTTAGCCCAATTGCGAGTGTAAAAGGCTTATTACTATTATTATTACGTACATACATAAATCAATTGTTGATGCACATGCATTCAAATATCAGAACACATGATTTCACAAAGATTCACGATTTAATTTAGAAGTGTGTATTTGATGTTGAATATTTGTAATATTACGGGTACGTTTTTCATTCATACAATACCTAATACCTTCAGAGATCCTGTTGTGAATACTGTAATAAATCCGTGACTGTTGTAGACGACTATATTTATTTGTAAGCATACGTTAAAAGCAATCAATTTTCCTAGTTCACACCCACAACCTTTAAATTACATGATTCATCACACAGTTAATGAACTATTTAGGTCACTTCTCTTTGCTAATAAATATTTACTTACCTTATCTTCATTTTCACTGGAAACAAAGACGATCAACAGTATTCGCTAGAATGCCAAACCGCAACATCTGTTATATACATAAAGTAAACAAAAGGAGGACGTCAGGACGTAAACACGATTGGTTCAGTCCAGTCCGTTTCCTATTCCATGTTGGTAGAAAATATTTCGTGCGCATGCGCAGTCGTCGCGTCCAGTGTCTGTCTCGAGACGCTCGTTACAAGACTGCACTACCAGTGTAGACGTTGTGCCATGCACAGTCGATACTTTCTCGTAACTCTCGATATTCATTTTAAAGAGTTTTGAGCGCGTGAGTCAATTGTTGCAATGTCATTTACAGCGTGAGCGCACCATGAGTTGTTTACGCGCCATGTTCTGCTTGCTTACTGCTGTTTTTCTGACGTTATAACGTACATACGTATGAAAATGCTCTCGTATTAAATTAATTAACATTGTAATGAATAGGGAAATTCATGGTGCATTTAAATACTCTCATTACATTAGCTTCTTATCCCGTTCTCGTCTTGCTGAGGTTCCACTGTAGTTTACTGACTATTAGCATGGGTTATTTCTAATTGAAGGATAGTTTAAAATCTATGCCCATGTACCGAGCGAGGTCGTGCAGTGGTTAGCCTGTTGAACTCGCGTTAGGGAGAACTCTGGGTGGATTCCCAGCTCCAGGCATCCTGATTTAGGTTTTCCATGGTTTTCAGAAATCACTCCAAATGCTGGGATGGAGTCCTTAAAAGCCATGGCAGATTCCTTCTCAGTTTCCTTCACCTGATGTTTCATCTCTAATGACCTTGGCTGTTAAGAGACATTAAGTCCCACTTCCTCCTCCTCTATGGACATGTGATTAATACATTATTTAAATTTTGTCGTTGCTGAGCACGGAGAGAACATTTGAAACTGATGTATGTACTTTGTGTGTATTC
Organism: Medauroidea extradentata; assembly: GCA_003012365.1. Lineage (NCBI taxonomy): Eukaryota > Metazoa > Arthropoda > Insecta > Phasmatodea > Phasmatidae > Medauroidea > Medauroidea extradentata. The sequence goes on along the minus strand of PNEQ01082258.1, from coordinate 27,912 downwards.
ATAATTTGTAAGCAAAAATATATTTTTTAAAACAGTGTTTATGTTAAATAAAGCAGTAAGTTGTATATCACGAGCCCATGGTTATGTCACTAGAAATGCAAGAAACTACGATATTATATCTCCAATCATGCTTTCAAGTGTAGTCGAAAGTGCAATTGAGTATGCTAATACGTAATCAATAGCAAAATTTCACAAACCAGTTCTCAAGAGCAACTTGTGGCCGTCTTTTGAACCTTTGACACATATTTTTTTTTTGTTCCATGTGTCCAAACTTTTCAATTCATTAGTTAGGTTCACTGCCTTTCGAATCTTGTAAATCCTAAGGTCAAAGAGAGACCAAAGCAAAAACATCTGTACCTATTTAATTTGTTGAGATACGTAATAACTACAATTTCGCCTTTTTTGGTTGCGTCACTAATTTTTCTAAAAAAAAATGCAGATTTTCGACATGATTGGTAAATATGTTGTGATTAAATTATTTCCCATGACATTAGAAAGAAAACAGATGAAATCTAATGTTTGACGTACCATAAGCAAATTTTGTACCTTAGATATACAACCAAGCTTTTTCATAACATTTTGCAATTTCATCCTAATTTTGCTACCTCTAATAATTGGGTTTAGGGATGTCAAACTCGATTCTTCGATACCCCGTTTGATTACCAGATTCTTTTTTTTCTTTAATTTATCACCATGTGAGGTTAATATTTATATGTACATATATTTTAGAGTTAAATATATTTTCCATGAAAAATTCCGGGTTTTTTTACTCAGCATGCGAAATATGCGTCATCGTGTTTATTTCTTTACGTTTGATGTATGTATAGAAATAAACCGAACTATTCTAGTCTATCGGTGGTCTCGTCAAATTTTGATTATTTTGTTAAAATCGCCACTAGGTGGCAGCATTGATAGCTTGAACTCAAGGTAGTTTGGGAAAAGAGTGCTTCAGTGCTATAGCAGGTGGAAAAAATAAAAGCAAACGTGAAGCGTCCAATGGCATTGAGCTGAACACCATTATTTTTTTATACGCTTATGTGGTAAAATTAAATAATATTCAAATTTATTCTGCAGTTATTTATTTTTACATTTGTAGGTTAGGAAAATATGTCGTAATATATTTCTGTATCACGCTCGTTAAAAATACCTTTGATGATTAAGTTCCTTAATAACGACCGTCTCCAAATGGTAAATGGCTGTAAGTAATAAAATAAAGGTGTTATGTCTTGTGAATTATTGTTGTTACATGAAAATGCCAAAATTTTAGTTTTTGTTCGCCACGAGATGTAGTCAAACAGTTGTGTAGTATTTATGTAAATGGTAAATTATGTGTAGGCTGTGTGTTCATCTACAATGTCATCCACCATATATGTGGGTTATAGTAGTTCGTGAAATAGTTTCGAATTAAAAACACAACCGAAAAACGGTACTTGCTTATTTGTCCAATTCTGCAACACAATTTTCGTTATATAATGCAAGCTGCTGAAGAATAATAAAATTGAAAAACGATAATTGGTAAGGACATTATAAACATAATTTTGGGGACAAAAATTCTTGTGAGAATTGAATAGGCGTCCAATACTAAGACTTGGTTTATGCACTTTTTTATGTCTAGAAATTATTTTATTGTTACTGCAGTTATTGTTGTTATTGTTTGTTTCTGCAAATACAGTGATGTATTAATAATGTACTTATGAGCATAATCATTGTAGTTCAATTGTCTTAATATGTGGAATCAGAATTATTGCGGTATTGAGTGCTAGGATTTCAAGTTGGAATCGAGAAAGTTTGACATTTTGACATCCCTAGTTTAAACATTAAGAGACCCGGGGATTGGATTATGTACATAGATTGGAAATTTAGGTACGTACCAGCAGGCCTCTAGTATGTTTAATGAAGTGTAATTTTATTAAATTATGAATTATTTTCAGAGATATTCTACTGTTCGTGAAACATTATCTAATCATCTGCAAGGAAAAAATTTAATAAGCACTGCAGATAAAGGACAACATTTTAGTGTGTCGCAGAGGCGTACTTTAGTGCGCATTCTTGTGGCTGAACTTGTGAAGACTTATGAGTCTCAGTAAGTGTGATTGTAGTAAGTAATATATTTGAAGGTAACCTCTATTTTGCAGGTGTGTGTTGAATTATTTGATATTCTTTTTACAGTTATCCACCTGATGAGACCAAGGCATCACTTGCCAAACAACTTGTCTCGGAATTTCCGAATTTAAAAGGTGCCAAAGATTCCACAGAAGGCTTTGTAAGAGAATAATAAATTAATTTGTTATTCAGTTTCGTACATTCCTACTGTATACAGTCTACAATTCAGCTTTTTCTTGTTTCAGAATCATTTTTACAGTACAGGCGGTCGAACTGGGGTTATAGAGTATCGACTCTGAACAATGAGATGATATCTTTCGCCCAGTAAAAGGAAATATAAACACACTGGCTCTGGGAAACTTACAACTAATGAAGCTGTCCCTTCTCTTATCAGTAATGATGAGCTTCTCAGACAAGAAGACTTGGATGAAAAGGTACTCAGCAAGTGTCATGCAATATAAAGAGTTTTTAATTAAATCATTTTGTAGTTCATATTTAGTAGTGAAGGGTTTATCTTTTTCTTGTACTACAGAAAAGTTGGATGAAGTTTACTCTGCCGTCTGACATCCACAAAAGAGGCATATCGGATGCATTGAAAACCACTTTTCCAAACCGCAGACAGTGGATTTTGAGCAGCCACCCCACTGTAACTTCAATATTGGAAGAATATCCTCGTTTGGCTGATTACGAGGGGGAAATGTTAAGTTGTTTAGGTAAATGAAATACCTAGTTTCAAAGGGAGTTGCTTTGTTATTGACAGTGAATTTCCAATGTTTTGCATGTGTCAAATACTGTATTTATTACAAGAACAGTCGCACCAGATGTTTGCCTAATTTCTTACTAAAATAAATTGTAAGCGCACCAAAGTTTTTCACAGTACCTCAAGTTGACACGGAAAGGAAATTATCCATTGATTCTTTGAAAAAAGTATTGCTACTGTTCTGTTAGAGTTTTGGCGACCTTGGCAACAACATTTTATAATTTGTTTTTAAGCTCAATACACTAAAGCTACTGTGTGGTATTTTTTTTTGCAATGAACTTTGCTAGTAGTAACATTTTTCGTGATTAAATGGGTAACACAAAATACACACTAAAATGTAATTAAAATATAAATCGTTGTATTTTTTAGTGGAAGACAGCAATGAGTTCACGAATATTTAAACAAAATGTAAACAACTATGAACAGTGTTGACAAACCATACTGTATTGAACCATGAAATTTCAGTTGCCAAGTGCTACATAAAGTTGTGTTGCAACCATAGTGCAATGAACCCTCGGATTATTGTATTCAACATATAAATCATTGGTGTGACTATTTTGCAACTATGTATGTATTTATTACCAGTTATTAGGGGTGTGCAAACTTTTCAAAATTCAAACTAAACCTAAAAATAGGTGGGGGTGGTGTTAAAACACAACTTCAGGCTGGTGATTGTTTCGCGACACGCTGTGTATCAACATCAATTTTGAAGTTGTGAAAATTTTGCGTATTCTGGTATATATTACTGTGGTAACTTTTTTTTAATGCAGTGACCTAGCTTCCTACGTTGGCTGAGCCATGCTCAATGCTTGCATTAAGATTGCTATGACTAGCCTATTCACATAAGATTACACCAGTTATCAGACTTTAAAAATAACCAAATTTGCACTTTCTTTTTTGATAATCAAACTTGGCAAATTTAGAAATGGATGAGTTTTTTTTTTTGCAGTTGAGTTAGTCTTAACCTTTTTTAAACAGCCTGAGTCAGTTCGGGTCACAAAGTTCTCTAAAAGGTAGAGTTATTTCGATTTTCCTACCGTTATATATTTTGCATGATGCATGAAATATCTATATTTAATTTTTTTTATTTGGTCCATCCAATTTCTACAAAGTATTTTACTCTCCATTATTTTAAGTCAAAAGACACCAACTATTAGTAGGGCCTAAGTTTGATTATAGCCTGAGTGTAGTTTATTTTCATACTGCAAGTTAAGTTTGAAACTGGACCTACCGTACTGTTAAAAACTACTTCATTATAACCAAATTTTTCATGCCATGCATATTGCAATGGTAGAAGTAGTGCAGGTTTTCTCAGTATAGTTGCCGGTTTGAAAGCAGTTTTAACAATTTTCGTGCCGCAAAGTTTCATTCGTAAACATAACCTCGAAAGCACAAACTGTTCACAAATAACTACCTACTTATAAACAATTTTTCTTCCCACGAATCTTACAAAGGAAGAAAAGCGAGTTGTTTTCCGTCCATAGTCGCCGTTCATCATAATTTTTTTATAGGAAATAAGTTATTTTAGACATTTAAAAATATTATTCCCAAACAGGTCATGGCACTGCAGAAGTTGTGCCAATGTACCGATTACCGATACTCATCATTGGCCAGTTCCATAGACAGCCAGACATTTGCCAAGCATAGCTTACGATAGATATTCGTCGCAATTTTTTATGTTCCCAAAGTGTTGAACATAAATAATTGTTGCGCACATAATTTGGTAATGTACAATTAGTGTTCTAGGAAAGTACTAGGTAAGGAAACAAATTAAAAGATATAATGTTGAAATGTCATTTATATTTTGGAGTTATTATTTTATATTCTGTTCTTCAAATGGTAACAAAATATATTTTCCAAATTGTACTAAACTGCAACGCGTCACTGGCATGCATTATTTACATATATAGTTCATCACAGTGTCCAGTCGTGGCTAGTTAATGCACTTGCATAGGCAACAATCCAGTTTTTAATTTTCGATGTTGTAAAAGTGTTTAATATCTGAAGTAACAGTAAAAATAGAAGGAAAACAACGACCACATCAGTCATCATCCGTCATTTGGTTACACTTCAAGAGAAACAGTTTTGAAAACCCATTCAGGTCCAAAAACTTAATGCCAAATAGTTTGGTTAGAATTGTGGGGAGGGCGGTGGTCTCACCCTACCATTTAGACAACACTGTACATGTATTTTTTTAACTAATGTTGATTGAACAAGAGTTCAACATTCTGCATGAAGAGGCTGCTCCAAAATTTCTGTCTCGATTTGGAGCTTTCTATGGTCCACGTATTTTGAAGATGGTTTCATTAGATCGATCAGACATTACGAAGAAGCTTACGGATGCTGGAATCTCTGATGGTAAGATTATTTTAGTACTAGTGGGTTACTGTTTATACTATAGAGAAATGTGTTTTAGTAGTTCATTTGTGTGAGCAGCCTACTGGTTTTCATTCCTTGTTAAAGGGATTAATCTAGGCAATATTGACTTAACAATTTTTTCGCCCATAGAATATATTTTACAAGGAGTGTGGAAATTTTAGTATGAGGAAACATAAACAGCTGTTTCATGAACTGTCTTGCTCTGTTATGATCACAGATGCTATAATAGAAACATTAATTATGAAGCTAAACCTAAGAAAATGCACCGAGCAATGTTCTGTACCATGTCATAGCCCAAAAAATAATTAAATGTCTGTAATGTCAAATACATAACTGCAGAAACCTGGACAATCCTAGGTGACTTGTCAGTTGTATCAGTATCATTAATCACGTACGAAGATATCAAACCTTCACAAACCATCACCTAGAATGCAAATACGTAAATAAATTGACTGTGACATTGTAAATTACAGAAATTTTATTACACCACATATAGCTTTCTCTGTTGTGTCTGTACACCTTTCTTCATGGAAGCATGGGATAATTTATAGTCTGTTTCGACCAAACCATGATATAGAAGTCTACCTCCACTACCGCACAACTCACAGCTGTCAGTTGCCCATCTATTTTGTACAAAGCCCTGTATGCATGTACGTATCATGTGTCCTGAAGCTTTTTTGTTAAAAATTTTCCCCGACAGTGTTTTTAGCTTACACTCACATTTGTAGCCTGCGGATATACCAATTTATTGAGTGACTTGAACATTATCATTTATAGGTGGTTTTGCATATATTTTTAAGACTCTCTTCATTGTAATGAGAATGTTAAATTGAATATTTGTTAAGAAGGTTTTACTGTAGTAATTTTTCATTTAGGTAATACTTAGTTTCTTGAATTAATTGCCAGTAAACCATAATTATTTTTTAAAAATGCATAATTCATTTCAGACAATCTGAAGGCTCTTATCATGTTGTTAGAGTTGATGCCTGCAGCAAATTTTAAAATGAAGCCACAAAGCAAGAAGGTGAATATTACATTTATACGTAATGTTTGAAGCTATTTCTTAAACGTATTTTCTGTGGCACCTACAGGTGTGGTTAATAGTGAATTTTCAACATGTTGACTAGCATGTTTATGTTGCCTACTGCATATGATGGTATATAAAGGAAACAAATCTATTCATGTAACTTAATAACTTGGCCAGAATTTAATTTTTTTGTGATATGAGGCCCAATCACATTTCGAAGAAACCGCTATTGTTGTTTCTCTCTATTTGACCATTTCATTGATGTTACCATAATTGATATTGTTTGTTTTGGGCAGCATGTTTTGTTTAAAATTCTTGATCAATATAAGAGTGTCATTTTGTTATTAATAGTATTTTTTCCCCCTTGTTACAGTAAATTTTTTCCCAAAAATTTTACTCAAGATTTTGTTCAAATTATTTGCATTATTTTTCAGTTTGCGACATAACTTACCTGTGAGAGGGTGTTGCTTACATTGCTGCAACAAGGCCCAGCTCTTGAATGGGCCAACTCTCTTTGACACTTTATACTTTGATTACTAAACGTTTTTACTTTCTTTGTTCTGCGCGCCTCTTTTGATGCATATTGTTGTGGTACTGGTGCAAGTAACTTAGACAGAAAATACTCTATCCTTGTTTGGCTCACCACACAATCTTTATGGCAGTTAAATAAACTATCGTTGAACAGTGGAATGTGAATGCCAAAGTTGTCAAAACTGTAAATAATAATTTAAAATTCTTGCTACTACAAGTTTTTGTTACTCATAAATGACTATCAACTCACGTAACTGTTTTCTTTTCCACGTACTTCACAACCACTCAACATTAAGAAAAGCCATACATGACACTTACTAGGTATTTTATTGATACTTATAGTGTTGTTACATTATGTGTTATTGAAAAGTACATACAGACCTTCTTACTCCGAGAAACGAAAAATCTGGAGAGTTAATTTTTCAGCACCCCCGTCCCCAAATCCAACCGGACAGTAAAAATTATTTGCGCCATGTACTGCACATGAAGTAACCTGAATTTTTACAATTTTGACAACTACCCACATAATTAAATAATTTCTGAACTGCTACATGTAAATTAATACAAATTGGATTATGCATATTGTCAATAGGATCAGGTAATGGAACACATGTTATTTTTCGTGATCTTAACTAAAGAAAATTACACGACGTATTTAAATATTTATAAAACTTACTCTGGCATGATTATTTGTTCATATTGACTTACAAAGTTACCGCTAAAAGAACTGTCCAGTAAACATGGTACATTTGTTACAAATACGCCATAACGGAAAGTGTCCTATATAATTTACTTTAAAATGTAATGTGTCACTATATTATTGTATTATTTATTACATACATCATTGACAAAGAACATGATGCTATACTGGTATGTTTAAATTGTTGAAATTTTATTCTGTATATTAAAATTTTCTATCCGAACAGCAATACTACTTGTGGGGAGAAGAATTGACATACATAAGATTTTTTGGTCTTGCAAGGTTATGTACTCTGGTTGTGCTGTTGTCTGGTGATTCCAGATTTAGTTATTCTTAATAGCAAGTACACAGTGTTTACCATGAAGCTCACAAATGTGCACAACTAGGTACTTTTTATGTTAAAGTTGTCACTCTGATCATTGAGTTTCTAACTAACCACATGGCATCATTTTTATTTAATTTTTTTGGAAAAATGTGCATACATGGTTTATTCAGCTAAATAATGTAACTTGTGTGTTGATATAAAATTCTTCTTTGAAATTTCACAGGAAGGAACAGATGTTCAGAGTCTGATTGCAATACGACAAAAGGAGAGCAACAGCATCATCCAACCCTACATACTGTGTGTGGAGGAGGAGACACAAGTACAGTTTGGTTGCTGACAATAACCTTTTGTGTTTACAAGGAGCCTGTGCACTGAGTGCTTTCGACTTGCTTTTTAAATTACATTATATTTGTAATCTTACATTCGTAAAATTTCTTACATAATTTTACAATTTTATCCAATGCTATTTATATGATATCACGGACATTAAACCTAGAAACTCCAACATTTCGCTCAATGCTGCACTTTCCCACACAGATTTGTAAGACTTTTAGCGGGTTGTATGGAGCTGGGTTCATCTATTGTTAGAGGCATAGAATTTTATAGAATCACATATTATGTACTGACTAAATATGTGTTCATCCAAGTGAAGAATATTTACATCCCACGATGAATCACTGTTAGTATCATGTTTAGTATCTGTGTTGTAAATTCAATTCAAGTAACTGTATATTACTTTGCTATAGTATCATTTCTAGCTTTATGTATTTATAACTCTTTATGTTGACTGTGGTATATTTAAACATTTTTGTATTATTTTTACTTGCATGCAAAATGCAAACTCAGCCATTGTTTTTCACTAAATAATTGTTTTAAAGGTATTTGTTATTTATAGTGGATTTTTACCTAATTAATTATTAAATGAAATATAAATTTGTTAACATGTGTTATGCATCATCTATCTACTTTCAGACTGTACATTCAGAAGTTAATTATTTTACATTTTAAAAATTCACAATTTGAAACTTACTATTGAATAAAATTTTTAACTGTAAATATCGTGTTCTGTTATTCACCTGCAACTATTCTAGAAGTTAAACAATTTTTATCATTCTAATGTTCAATTTTTATTACATAAGAGTGTTATAAATAATTTTTCAGATAAGTATAATGATTTGTATAAATTTTCTATGTACTACATTTAAGGGATACTCTTAACTGCAATAATTTAGAGCAAACTGTTACATAAAATAGTCTTCCTTATAAGTAACATGAGTGATTGTACAATAAATCATTAAGCATTTTTTTACGTGCATGATTTTGGTTGAAAATAACATCTTAAATTTTCACCATCGGTGGCCTATTTGTGACTAAGTACATTGTATAGCAATAAAATTCAGTTAGTTATGATTTTCCTGAATCTGCTGTTAAGAGACTCATGTAATATAAAAGTAATTAAATCAGGGAATAACGTATAAGCGAGTATAGTACTCACTAATTTGATTTATATTATTCAGTAGTAATAAATTATGTTTCAGGATAATAATATTTCTGATCTTTCTCCAGATTTAGCTATTAAAATAAGTTACTATCCAAAATGTATTTGCAACTGTGGTGCAGATGTAACAGTGGTAATTACAGATCTTTCAGTGGTAAAACCAATTAGAATAATTAATATTCACAGATGAATCTGTGACGGAGATGCAGATTCAATAGTAGTAATTACAAATATTTCAGTTGTATAAGCAATCTAAATAAGTTAATATTCTCAAATGAATCAGTGACTGAAATGCATATTCAGCAGTAGTAATTACAGCTCTTTCATTGAGATAATGAATTTGAATAAGTCAATATTCACAGATGAATCAGTGACTGAAATGCATATTCAGCAGTAGTAATTACAGATCTTTCAGTGATATAAACAATTTGAATACGTTTATTCACAGATGAATCAGTGACTGAAATGAATATTCAGCAGTAGTAATTACAGATCTTTCAGTGATATAAACAACTGGAATAAGTTAATATTCACAGATGAATCAGTGACTGAAATGCATATTCAGCAGTAGTAATTACAGATCTTTCAGTGATATAAACAATTTGAATAAGTTAATACGCACAGATGAATCTGTGACTGAAATGCATATCCAGTAGTAGTATTTACAGAGTTTTCAGTGATATAAACAATTGGAATAAGTTAATAATGACAGATTAATCTGTGACTGAAATGCAGATTGAGCAGCATTAACTGCAGATATTTCAGTGATATAAACAATTTGAACAAGTTAAAATTAACAGATGAATATGTGACTAAGGTACAGATTTAGCATAATGAATCCGTGAATATCAACTTATCAATCTGTTACAACTGTAAATTCGCAACTATTTCAATTAGTGAAAATTTTTCATTGATTAAATCTATAGTTTCTACAGATTCTGTACGGAGCAGATTCAACAAATTGAGTCAGTTAAAAGTCACTGACAATTAGTGGATATTCACTTATTCCAATTTAGAGTGTAATTCCTACAGATATTCCACTTGAGTTCAAACGCTTGTAGTTTCCGGTGCGACTTGGGTTTGCAACGACTATCAGCAAGGCTCAGGTACAATCACTACAAGTGCGTGGATTGAATTTGGAAGACCTAAGCTTCTCGCATGGACAACTGTATGTGCCGTGCTCACGCGTCGGGAAACCGTCTCACTTATTCGTGAACGCACCAGACGAAAAAACCAAAAATATTGTACGTAAGAAAGCACTCTGATAAATAGAATGTACAACCAAACTCTTTACTACTTAATTAATTTATTCGTTTATTATACTGTTATTTCTCTTTGTTTCTTTTTACTTTACGTGGCATTGCAACACATGCCGGATACAGCTATAGATAATTAGTTCTATACCCATGTGATCCCGGGGTGGGTCGCTAGTTAGATATAAAAATGTGATCATCGATATTCTGTGAAAAGTTGTACGTGCAAAAATGTTAACTTTTTACACACAGATAACATAAAGAAATTAAATAACATGCACACACAGAATTTTAATTCTTGGCATAGTTAACATTAGGCGTGTATGACATTGCTTTCGCAAGGGATATATATTTCCTGTAATGAAATAATTTTCCTCGTAATATAACGTTTTCATTTTCCTTTGAAATCGACTGATTTGAACAATTCTATTGCACAATACTTAATCAGTAATTTATGCAATGTTTAATTACCTTGCGAAACTTCTTGCAAAATATAAAATAATTTTTGTATCATTTTAATTTTTTAGAACGAAATTATAATTTGCCTACATTACACTATAATTATAAAATATTTTACTGCTATCTTTTTTCAGAAACGTACCTGATGAATATACTTCAAAAATGCATAACTTTGACAGCATTCAGTCAGCTTTTGTGGGTCAGCATGTGTTGGCTGAGGTCATAAATCACAAAATAAAAACAAAAGTAATAGCTATTGGTGGATATAGATGGCTAATTTGGCCATATTTGATTATTCTCTTTAATCTTAGGAAAGCAAGATAGGTGCGAATTTTTACTTTTTTTCTATGGCATTATTAAACACAAAATTTAAAATGGAAAATTGTTTGTGTGTTCATAGCTGGTAAAAGTGAATACAAATTCAAATTTCGCGTTAAACTTATGTAAGTCGATTTAAAAGCAAAATGTCACCAAACATATAACTTACGTGATGACATCATTTTTAGTAGTAGAACATGGGTGCATCAGGGGGGCACAATATTGGGGTATAAGAGCTAGACACCACCGATGGTGTCGTGACCGTTGGCCCAGCGGCCATTTTCACAATGTTTTCTTTCGAAATTTCCTTCACTTTTAGGAGCGTAAATGTGTCTGTGTGAACTAGTTCTTACACTTCCCTCGAAAATTTCGAATTTCTCTCAAAACTTGAAAAACAATTCTCTATAATACGTTTTACCAAAATGGCTGACTTTTATGGGCTGAAAAACCATCTTATAATAATTGTTAGTTTTATTAAATATTTCCTTGAGGTTTTATAGTAAATTATTTTTATCTATACTGTACAAGTAAATATCAGGTGTCCTTCCGTTAACAAGAGATGTTCATGTCTGAATATTTTTATTTTCATATATTTCAAACAATCTGCGTCGTTCTAAATCAGCATTTTTTATTTATGTATAAAGGACGACACGTACATACAATTGATTCTTCAGTTGTTTTGGAATTTGCGCTATGTTGAACGTACCAGATTCTTGGAATAATTGGCAGTGTTTAGGGATGTGCTGCGTGTAAGCGAAAGTACTAACGTTTAAATATTGACCTCAAAGTGGGATTATTATTGAAATTCGACCCAATAATAATATTATCACCTTTACAGAAAGTTTTTAATTTAATTTATTACTATTATTATTTTAGAATATGACTTTTTACTGCAGATCTACATTAGGTTACTGCAAACCGCTATCTTGTGCATCAATCTTCAGTTTTAGTTCGTTCCCACTTGAATTCCCTCTTGCTTTGGTTTCGTTTCCATCCTTCTCGCTTCCGCGTCGCCTACGAGCAGATGTTTGCATAATAATTTCAATGCCTTCAGAGGTAGCGTTTACGTTACGCAAAGTTGTTAGACTGGAAAATTTAAACTGTATAGCGTATTTCTCAAAACTTGAAACGTGGATCTGCTTGTTAAAAATAGTGATTCGTATAATATTTAAATAACAATATAATAGCCTACTGCTGTTTAAAATATGTTTTGGAGCATACATTGTGATGTGAGTTCTCGGCTGGTTTGTTTGGTGACAGGCCTGAGTTTAAAAAAAAACTGTCAGTAAAGTAAAATTTTTATTTTTTATCTTGAATCAAATAATTTTCACAACGTCTATACAAGGACTCCTAAGCTTAGTAATTGCAAGTGAATACCGAAATTGAGCATATAAAACTGCTATCTTAAACGAAATCAATATTTTTCGAGTTTTATACAATTCTCGCCATTGTGTGTTCAGAGTATGTACTTCGTTTGCACGCAATAACTGTTGCTCAGTATTATATTTATTCCTCCAGTGTTTTTGTTTTTAATGAAACTCAATGTACACAGTTTTGCCGGTTCATAATAGTACTTCAGCGCGCTCAACAAACTGAGCCAATTAGATGCTGATGTGTCACGATAATACGACACCATTGTTTCTTTTATAAGGCAGGAAACAGTGAACGAGGGTTAGCACCCTCACCTTTGTAATAAATGGCATGGTGGTAAAATTTACGCTAAAATGTTAGCCAAATTGTACAGACATTTGAAAGTACACGGAAAAGACAAAAATACCAATATTTCAAAACATCAACTTTTGTATCTTTAAGCGCAAGAATTTCGCCAGTGCTGAACATTTTATATGCCAAAAATCTCGCATCATAAACTAAATTAATAAGTTCAGGCGACATAATAATATATTTTTTTTAACGCGTATCACTAGTCTCACGTTCGCTTACAATCTTGGTAGAAACTATTTTCCTGGATTGTTCGTTTTCGTTTGATTTATAATGAATTTCATACTCCTGTCAGATGTAACAAATGTTTTTAGCGTAAACATATATACCATATCCTCTTAATTTGACTATGTACCCGAGGCATGAACGGTGTTACGTGTTCCTTTCTAAGCTAAACAATTAAACGTGTCCAGGCAAAACAATTAAGCGTATTTTAATACTTATATCTGTGAAAAGAATCCAACACTTATTATTATGCTTCTATTTTATGCAGAGCGTTTGCTGAAATAGTGGTTTTAAGGGACTGAATTGGCTGAAGATGACTTATTTTAAATATTGTTACACCTTGAAGTATAGGATTTTTAGGCCACGTGACTTTTATGCGATGTGCATTTTTAGGGTAAGTAACGTCAAGAGTCTGTTATGCAGTTTCATTTAAACTATACAACGCTCACGTCATGTAATCATAACGTCTAATGGCTTAAAACGCAGTGATTTTTTTCCTAACCTACCCTAATCTACTGTGTTATGTGTGAAGCCCGGGGAAGGAGCGGGACTAAGTGCGTCTCAGGGCTGAGCCCCATACGCCTAGTAGGGGGAAGTTTCATGCAGAGGAGGCATGCATCGCGGCAGAGAGGGATTGGGCAGACATGGCTGCAATTGGGGCCATGTCTACCTCCCTAAGTGTACCTATAGCTAAACCATAATCTAAGAAGAGAGATGGAAAAACCGGAATAGTACCGTAAAACCCTCTTGACAGAACAGGGGTGTAACCACTCAGCAGTTACATGCATTAAAAATAAAAATGGCACTGGAAAAGTAGGAAGGTCCATGTTGTCAGTAGAGTTGTGAAGTAAGAGGGGGGCAGAAGGGGCGGGAACTATATTTGTTTTCTTTATTTTCCTTTGATTTTCATGTGGGGAGGGCGCTGGTTATAATCCAGAGCACTGTGGGTTAGCACAATGCCCTGATGGAGGACGAGGTTTTAAAGGCGCCTCGTCCTCCCGTATCTCCAGTAGATACCTGAAACAAACTTAAAAATACAAAAATTAATACACTTAACTAGCTCTCTGGCAAGCCTGATGAGCTAGCATATTTTTAAAATAAATAACTGGCTAAAATAACACATTTTCGGGACTCGTGCTAAGCTCAGAATGATCTGTGCTAGCAATTGCCCTCTGATTGGCCGTTTGTGATCCTGCCAGCCAATCACAGTTCCGGCCAATCACAGGCCTCTGCCGTTCCGGACCTACAGTGAACTTACAGCTAGCAATTTCTATAACTAAAAGTGTTAGATTGTGAGTGTGTAATATAATAATAATTAGGTAATTAAATAGAGCAATGTAATTTCAACAGTGGCGCTGCCACATGAGCCAAAGTCTGTGAAATACATAGTGCTTCGCAGTTTTTTTTCGTGGGGAAAGTCTTGATATAATGAAAAATATTACGTGTTACCTCAGGTTTCCCTTGTAAGTGTAACTTGTAATTGTTTAGTGTATTTGTGCGGCTCCTGATATGCATACTGAGACCGGTACTGGGAATGATGGCTTCCAGACGAGCCTAAGCAGCATGACAGGCGGGGATGTCAACCCTCATCAGCACAGGCAGAGAACTCCTAAAGCGGAGCTGTGCATTACCAGGCCTGGAGGGTGTGTGTGGGTGACTTATAATTAATACCTGATGAAAAGTAGCGTATATATTCCTATTTTTGGGCTTACAGTTAACAAAATTATCTGCTAATTAATAAATATTAGCTGCGCAGGTGCTAGGGCGAGCCGCGGGACAGTGCATTTCAAGTTCCGGACCACGAGAGAGTTTAGAAAACCGCGAGAAGGTCGCGGGCCAGGGGCCCTGCGAGTGGCCGGATCTCCGGTCAATCAAAGCGTCCTGATAAAACGCAGTGACTTCTAGGCCAAGTGATTTTCACTCCAAATATAATTAAGCTAAGTGCATGTTAGAAGAATTGCAGTTTAAGCCAAATAATTTTTAGGCTGTCACTTTTATGCCAAGTAACTTTAAAGCCAAGTGACTCTTAGGATAAGTGAATTTATCGGTCAAGTGCATTTTAGGACAAATTATATTTAAGCCAAGTGGGAATTTATTCAAAATGACTTTTAGACAAGGGACTGCCCTGGAATTTTAGACATATAATACCTAGAATAAATTTTAAACAAGCTGCAATTTTACAGAGAGCATCTAATAAGTTTTCTTAAGAGGAGTCCTCGACTGGCGCATGGACGGCGTTGCAGCGTGTCACACGCATACATTTTTACGTGAAACCGATTAAGTTATTCATATTATGTTTACCTACGAAAAGAACACACACTTGAAACCATGCTTCTATTTTTTCGAAAATTCAGCACGCTTGTTAGAAACATGATATTCGGGCCTCTCAAAATGGCTAAAAACGGGTTTCTTAGACTGTTGTAACTACGAAAATATTACTTGAATTCGTAAAGTGCAAAACGAGAGACATGCGTTGGTCTTTACTTCATACTATTCAAAAATAAAATATTGGGGCCACCGCTTAAAGTCCCATACTGAAATGACTACAAGTGAAACCTTGCACGAAAGTTTGGCGGGCTGAATAAAGGTGATATGCTTCTCGTCAAGCGTGGGACACTGGCTCTTACCGCTTTGCTGTTACAACGCGCCAAAGGTGGACATTTGACACCGCGAAGGATTCCTCTTAAGAGGCCTGACTGCTTGCCGAGCTACACACACCCAGGTATCGCAGTGAGTTGATACTATAAAAACGCACCGAAGTACGAAACGTTGCATACTTAAAATTTTGTAGGCAAATGCAGAGTCAAGCCATTTATTTCCCCTCCACTCATCATCCCATCAACCCACCGTTGAGTGGACGTTAACTAATGCGCTGTACCAGTAATCCCTAGCCGGGTCTATGTCAGTTCTACGACACGTTTCTTCACCGAACATTTTTTTCCTCTCCCCACTACCCTGGGGGTTGTACGAGGGGGTGTTGTGTGCGGTGACACATGATGGATGCTGTGACCAATAGGGAGGCTGTTTCTTTTTTCTTTTCTTCGACGGTGCGCGCGCACTCACACACTGTCGCGGAGAGGTGGGAACGACGAAACTACTGCGACAAAGTATTAGGAGACAAGCACCGAACTGGAGGTGTGTCGAGTGCTCGGTCGAGTCACAGGCTTCGGCTATGTTTATTCTTGAAAAGTAAGTATTTTCAAGCGGAAAGAAAGAGTTTTGTAAAAATTGCAACAAAATCCATTTAGATAAAAGTCTCTATTTAATGCTGTTTACGATGCCAAGAGACATTTAAGTGACATTTAGGTGACAATGTTTACAATACGTAAAGAGATGTGTGAGTAAAGGACAGTACAAGGCTGAGTATTAATAATTTCCTTTATGTTCAGATTATACTGACCTATTTATTAACTTAGATTTGTTTTGCCTGTTGTCTTGGCGATTTTTTTTGTCGGAAAAAATGAAATTAAAAATATAGTTTTGAAAATAAACTAGAAAACGCTTTATCGTCCAAAAGTACAGCATATCGGGAATGTTTTTAAATTATTCATATCGGAAAATTTTCACAGTTTATTTAGGCTATAATCCACCTACAACAACGGTCACCTCGCTGTAATTTCGACTCATTTTGATAACATACCATAAGCGGGGGTGACTTTGGGACACTTTTAGACAATTTTATTTTTCAGGATGGTCTACTGTGAGACAATTTTATTTTAATTTCATACAGATTTTATAGCAAGTAAATTTCTTTACTCAGAGCGGCCATACATGCGAAAAGTGTTATTTGTAATGTCCTAAAGTCAGTCCACGTGTCTAAAGTCACATCTGCTTACAAGAAACGAACTGAACAAAACGAAACGTTTTCCCGGAAACTTATTATTACAGAATAAAATGATAAAACCATCATTCTCGACTTGCAGAATTTCCTTAATTGGTTATCGCAATTAACAGCATTATAATTAAAATCTAAACTATATTTGGCCTCAAAAGGTGGTTTAACGCGACTGTATGGACCAAAATCATAAGTAATAAATTAAAAAATAAATTGGCTTTATATTTCTAACACATGCTACTTTACCCACTTACTAAATTCTCCTAATAGCTTACTGTTAGTGCCTTGCAGTTCTTGTTTGCCGAAGTCTAATAGTATCTTGACTGTAAAACATTGTGTTAAACATTTATGTTTCACACGATACACAAGTACGTCACTAGTTGTAACACTTTATATTTTCTATGGTTATAACTACCAAGAACATGTTGAAGTTATATACGCCGTCATTGGTCTAAAGTATATAGTATGACCAGGTACTGGCCAGGTATGGGAGTATTTCTGACTGTGCATGTTAGGTACATGTGTCACGAAGGAACATGCATTATTTTCTTGTGAACATAAGCTGTCATTTGCCTCACGTCTTCTATGACATTGTTTTCATACCTAGGTCGGAAAAATGTTTTCACACATAGGTTATGTATGCCCACTTAATCAAAATAGCTCCAATAAATAGCAGGTGCCAGAGGAAGACTAAGGAAAAATTGAATTATTTAACAGATTAGCGTGTGAATTTAAAAATTAAAAATCCAATCTGCAACAATTACTAAGCTCATTCATGTTCCACATTGATTAAAAGGCTATAATGAAAATTACTTAGGATTTACTTGAAATAAAACGTCGTCAGCACAGCAAAAATATTTTGAGCAAAGCACTACTCAGTAAAATAAATAAATAAAATAAGGGCTGCAAATGTGTTATCGGGACGTAATCAATATGTGAAGAAAAAGGGAAACAATAATTTAAATAGTCATTTTAAAACTTTATCGGGTGCCATGAAAAGTAATTTCTTAAAAATACGTACTATTCACATTTAAGTTTATTATTGCACTGCTAACGACCGGAAGAAAGTGACACATTGGCATACGCAGCAAATGCCACATTGTTGTTACGATCAAAGTATTACATGTCACCTGTCTTACTGATTTCTAACGTGACTTAAAATTTTGACTCTGCCGTTTAACTGGACAAAACTTTAGAAAAATTGTAAGCCCGTCTCTGTCATTGTTTCGTTCGCATTTAGTTGTAACATTTTGAGATAATTCAGTCTGGAAAATCACAATTTTGTTTGATTCGGAGGGTTAAAAAACAGAATTGTTAGCTTGTTACCGCTTTTAGTTGCATTTTTTCGTTACGTGGAATGTATTTTCTTTACCAGTTTTAACACACTCGGGAAACATGTCAAAAAACACACACAATGATGGAGCTTAAGGCCTTGTTAGGGAGTTTTGCAGGGATTTCGAAAATATTTTTTTATTGCTACCTAATACTCATATAAAAATTTCGCTGTACAGTTTTGACACTTGTATGTTATAATTTGTAGCTGATTTTTTTTTAGAATTATACTGAACGGTTTTTTAGATTTCATTAACCAAATTACCATGTTTTTCGTCGTGAAAATAAGCAAAAATGAAGGAAATTATTTTTTTTTCTGGCGAATGGTGCATTATTTAAAAAAATGCGCCCACAGTATTGTGCATCGTGTGATCGCACATTGACTCAATTTTTTTCAAAACTTTTGGTTTAAAAATATTTGAATTATTGGCACCAGTCTGAAAAAAACTCGGGAACAAGCCCTTGAGCCATGTAGATGATTATAACACAAAATTGCGTACTTTTTTTTCACTATGGCAGTTTAAAAATTCTTAATAGGTTTCAGAATTGAAATATAAATACTAAAATTTTTTCTCTGGAAGTAAGAAAGGAAAGGGTGGGGGAGGTGAATTCACATTAACCAATTAAGATTCCTTGACTTTCTATACCCACACTCTCAACCAATACATAGTGAAATAAATACAAAAGCTATAAAGATGTGTAGGACAATGCCATACTTTTTTGGAGGGTTTTACGTGGGCGAACCGGAAATATAAGCTAAGTTCTTCTGAATTTAAGGCAATTGTTAAGACTGCTCCACGTCACTCGCTATCCCATCTTTCTCGATACATGTTCCACCTTACTCGGGTATTACTGCAATTGCGAACGGCACTTAAGGAACATAATTAATTAAAAATAGTATTCTCGATAATGGCCCTGTATGATGAACAAAATAAGATACAGTATCATTCTTTGTCTGCGAAGTCAGGTTCTCGTCATTGTTAGTTACCATGCCTGGAATTGGCGTGTAAAAAGGAACAGAGAGACGGGAGCGACAAAATTCGTCCGGCCAAGTAACAGGAGATAAGAACAAAACTATAAGTGTGCAGACTCAGGGTTGGTGAAGTTTTTACAGTGTATAGAGGAAACATATTTCATACTGAAATGAAAGTTATTGTCAGAACCACGGAAAAAGATCGTTTACCAATAACAAGATAGTATATGTAAGAGTACAATTAATGATATTTTTAACTTTCGTAATAATAAAGTATAATTACATGATTTAATATTGCCAGAATAACAGCAATCTCTAAATTGTAGTACAGGAGGTAATTTAAATAGCTGTCTGTAAAATAAGTGTTTCGTTTGTCTGTTATATGTACCACAATTTTTTTCGTTTTAAGCCAACAGATTAATTGATATTAGAATTACCAAAAATATAAATAATACCATCCTTTTTATGAAATCTTAACAATAAACGTAAAATGTATCGAATCATGATCATAAGTTATCAAGTGTGTAAATTCGTGATGGAAGAATTTTGTCTTTAGCTCTGTGATAGGATAATTCCACTTTCTGACTCGCCATACATGCTCGTGACGCAAATGCATAGAGACTAGAGTACAGCATGGCATTCCCTGCAATGCTGTTCTAATGCCTGTATACAGCTAACTATGCACGTAATTGTAAAGAATGGTAGTGCTAACAATCTGTACCTTTAGCTCCAGCTATAGGGTATAGTGAACTGAAAAATCTGTTCTTCAGTGTTTACTGTGTAGCAGGGTAACGTCAGCAATTATATGGTAACTCCAATAGTCGCTACTAAGTGCATTATACACAGCGGCAGTGTGCACTGTTTGGATCGGAACATCGTCGCAAACTCGATAAAAAATTAATAATTGTTATCAATTCAATGTTCGGTATTGTACAATACAGGCCTACAAGTACAGTTTTTTTTATACGACGAGCTCATATATCCCGAGAGAAATGTTGGGGTTAAAATCCCGTGCTCTGTTATCAAACAATACACTAAGAATGTTCTCACAACTATTTGTTTAGTTCCTAGTATGAACACGCTGTTCCTGCTGCCATAAAAATCCTACGGAAAATAGTTTGTAACACTATTTGTACAGTTATGCTACTAGATTGGATTGTCGTGAAAAGGGGGAGGGGCAAGGGGACAGCCCCTCCCCCCGAAATGTAAGTGTCAAATTTTATAATAGAGGCCTGAACCTGATGCCATTTTTATACAAAATTATACATTATTTTAACACGTAATTACATAAATCTTAGCAAAACACAACGTTCTGAATTTATTTTTTATACTCCATTCGATAACCACTGGAACAATTGGGTCTATGTCAGTTGCACAGCCTCGTCAGTTGAACCAATGTTTTTTCTTTTTTCTTATCCCCTCTACGGCTCGGGGGCGTTAGGGCGAGGAAGTAAAATGGCGAATGTAGGGTACGGCCAGTCAGTTTGAAATAAACCGGCACAGGAGATTCTAGTATCAGGCTGTCATGAAGCAGAAGGAGGTACGTAGGCTAACTGTAGCGAACGTGGTCATCCCTTGAAGGATTTTTTGTCCTCAAACGTCGGCCGAGCCAGCACCGACTAGACGGTGTTGGCCGAGCAGATGGCGGTGCAGGGGGAGGTGTCAGTGGGGGAACTAGGACGGCACCACGCTGTGTGGCCAAACTGGAGAACAAATTCATTCACGTGCTATGAGCAGTTCAAAATCTATCAGACTTTTTTGTTTAGAATTTTTCAAATTGAAGCAATAGGTGTTTTTTGTATAATTTTTGTAGACTTTTGCTTCGTTGGTAAGAACGGTATACAATATCACGTTGTGCTTAAGACGTTAAATTGCGCGTGCTTGTAGGCATTAGTCGATTTCATTTAACCGTAAGGAAAATTTAATTTTGTTCCAAACTAACAACAAAAATACTATTGTATAAATTCCGTTACGCATAAATTGTAATATTAAATTTAAAAAAAATTGATTCCGTGTAATCTTTTCCAAATAAATTTACACGCACACATTTTGTATATTTATTATTTTGTAGAAATTTTATAGAAACGTACGTTTATCTTCCAATTACTTATAACGATAATATCGAACTTACTTAAAAGTGGAAACATGATTAGTAATATTTCGCAAGTGATTTGCGTAAGCAATGCGTATGTTGTGACACATTTGTTGCATGATTACCGTTTATTTTCTTTATTTTCAAAACTTAATTTTGAAACGCTTCTTGCTATGCATGTGTCTAATATGTACCAACGAATTTCACTCTCAACTATGAGCCGCGGTGGCAGGATGGTCAGACCATTCATCTTCCACCAAAACGATCAATATTCGACTCCCGGTGGGGTCGCCCCCCGGATCTTCGCATGTAGGAATTGTACCGTTGGTCTGCGTGTTTTTCTCGGGGATCTCCCTTACATTCCGGTGCTGCTCCGAAGCCACCTCATGTCACTACTCACCAGCACTAAAGACCTCGATGTTCAGTGCTGACCAAAGTCTCTCACTCTATCTTAAGAATAAGTGCGATTGTTGATACAAAATATCTGTACTATTTTTGTTCAGTATGCTTTGACACATAAATAAAAAAGTTTGCAGTTAAATTTATAATTCCTACATAAATACTGTATATTTTTTTAATGTAACACCTTATTGTTGTTTAAGTTCAGAACAAATGCATAACTTTTTATGTATATGCATTTTGATTAAAATATTCACGAAAGAATTACGTATAACACATTTATAACTTTATTTCTGTCCAACTTTAGATAGTACAATAATATATTTAATGAGATTATCGGTAGAATGTTGATAAAGAACTTAAATAGAAATATTTGTACAAATAACTTTTATTTTACCTTACGGCAAGACATGTGATAGAGTATGTTGGAGTAAATTGACTGGAAGTGGAGAATTCATATAAAAACAGATGAATTCCTTGTATTTTTGTTCATGTGATTGCAGATTCGCCTGATTCTGACGGAATAAACCCTCTTACTGTAATAATATCAAACACCGGACTGAAACGTAAGTAACCTTGACAGGGCGAGGGACATAACTAAATGCTAACGACATTACAGAACTGTACAAGTGTTTGTAAGTTAACATGATTGTGCTAAGCAAGGGATATCCTATACCAAACAGTTATTTAGAGCAAGTGTTTTGCAGGAGCGATAGTTTTCTGATTTATTACTTATGACATCGATATTGTGTATATTAAATGCAGCGTAAGATATTACGCTGAATAAATGCGTCACTTATTCTGGTATTTGTTCACGAAATTGGCAAAAACTGTTACGTAAAATTTTCATTCTGTATATTTTTTATGTTGATTATAGAAAACATCAGTGATCTCTTGGTTCTATCCCCTTTCAGTTATTGCTCGGATCTGTTTATGTGAATAGGAAAGTCACTTAAAGACGAAATACAGAAGTTACAGAATGCTTGTGTGCGATATGTCTACAATTTAAAGAGAAGGGAGCACATAACCAAATATTTACAATGTTCTATACTCTATCAATTCTAAGGTTGCAGCTAATTCATTCAAGTTAACGACAGTAAAATTATTGCACAGCATAAATTTCATTTGAAATATTGAAAAATACATGGGATCTGTGTTACGGCACCATCAGAATGAGAGGAATTAAGATATAATTCAATTGCTTTAATTTATTTCGTTAGCAATTTTAATTTCTGCTGTAACCTTAGAATGGACAGTGTATAGTTGGCTGGATATGGACACTCGAAGACTGCGACAGTTTACCAGGCAGACTGCAAAAATTGAAAGGTCTGAACAACCAAAATATCTTTATAATAAGTTAGAACTACTTACGCCTGATCACGGACATTTTAAACGTCACAAAAACAAATTTGAGAATACCGGTTCATGGCCCGTCTATGTACAGAAAATCGTTTACGTATTTAGCAGCCAAAATGTGGAATGACCAGCAGACCAGCAGACTAAAGTACTATCCTAAGAAGCTAAACTCAGGTCCGCTGTAATAGCACAGTTGATTTTATTTACCTTTGTGTAATACATTTAAAAATGGTATGTTGCAATAGTTTTGAAATATACGCATGGTCATGTAACTATTAACGTAAACTGTACCAGTTATTTGTTATCCCTCTAATGTGTTAATTTTTTATTATGCTTAAGCATTGATGTAAAAGGAATTGTAGTGATTCACGTACTTGTTGCAAACCTGCCTTTGGCTGAGCTGTACGTGGGCAAACAAATAAAATAAAATAAATAAATAACAGTAATCGTGGTAATATAGTAAACGTCCCCACGTTATCTCACTGAATCATTCGTACATAAAAATTATCTTTCAGTATGTTTGACAGCAGGAAGAGCACTTTTAGTGAAAAAAAAGTTAAATGTTTCATCAAAATTATACATGCTTCAAATACTAATATTTCTTAACACATAGTGTCGTATGGAATTCCTTCCTATTTATGGGAGGAAATCAACAAAACCTGTTTAAAAAGTTTGTTTTACACTCAATTGAATAAAATTAATTGTATGGAAAATAACTAGTTTTACATAGACCTAAAATAACTTCCGTATGCTTTTGAACTAACATCACACATGTTTCTGACAAAAGAGTCTGACGTAACTTGAAATATGTGTACAAATAAAAAACCATACAAACGCTATGTTGGCTATTGCCTTCACGTTTAACTTCCTTATAAGTTACGGCGCTGCCTATCCTAGCACTGGCGGAGGGTAAAATAAGGGTTCAAATGTCACATTATATTATGCAGGGACTGTCTCACTTAACCAACGTGTATTATCACGAATTTTTTTGTTCATCTCTATGCGGCCCACATTGCAGTAGAATATTTTATAATTTTTTCAATTACCAGAAAATTATGAATAAATAAGTACTTAATTTATTTCCTTTATTAATTTGGTTTTACATGTCCTGGAACAGCACAAGGCCTTGGAAGAGGAACACAGGGGGAAGAGGTAGGAGTCGGCCTGGGCTTGTTTCAGGAACCATCCCAGTATTCGCCTGAAGTGATTTAGGAAAACCCTGGAAATCCGTAATCAGGATGGGATCAAACCTGGGACCTCCCGAATACGAGGCGAGTGCTTTACCACTGCTTCACTTCATTTTTTTTACCTTTATCTGCATGCCTACATAAATATGTTCATTTCGATAAAGAAAATAGGTTTTGTCCGAAATCTAAATATTAGAAGGTGATCTTGTATAATTTAACATGTGCATTTCTATTTGATCACCACATGACTCCCCGAGAGTTATTATGAGATAATGTCGTCCTAATATTATGGATCACAATAACTCACGACTTAGGGCCGATATTACAAACTTCTTTCGAATGACAACCAACTGCTATCCCCATAGAGAAAGCATTGGTGAGCAGTTGGTTGTCATTCGAAAGAGGTCTATACGGCCCTTAATTTAGTAACATTAATAATATGTTTGCAACTAGATGATATTTCATTAGTAACGCATTGCATAACTTACAATTAGTAGCAGTAAGTAAATACCTTGGTACCTGGTCTGTAATGAAACTTGCTACTGTTTGACTAGTGAAACTGCAGCCATAGGAAAAACAGTCGAACCTCTAGGAAATATTGTATAGTGGAGTCGAACCTTCAAGTTCCAAACACCCCACTCAGGACCTACTCCAAAAAGTCCCCACTGAGGATGCCACCTGAGACTGCCTTCAACACCGCACCGCGCCAGGAGGCTACAGGGAGTGGCCCAGGATTTACGACGTACCCTGTGTCCCTCTCGGGGTTCGAGGTCCCTCAGGACCCTCGCACTGCCGCCCAGCATCGACGGGAAAGCCGCTCGACGTCTCGTGGTCGCCACTCAATGCCGTCCCAGACCTCCCGGACTAACAGCCCTCAAGGATCGACTTCCGACTCGACTGAAACGTCAGCTACAGAGACCGCTCTCCGACAACCTCACAGCAGACACCTGATGCCATACCTACCGATGTACTTCCTGACATGCCTGACCTTACTGATGTTCAGGCTTCTCACCAACAGGTCCAAGATCGCCGCCTCCGACTGGAACAC
Organism: Medauroidea extradentata; assembly: GCA_003012365.1. Taxonomy (NCBI): domain Eukaryota; kingdom Metazoa; phylum Arthropoda; class Insecta; order Phasmatodea; family Phasmatidae; genus Medauroidea; species Medauroidea extradentata. Next base: position 2,393 of record PNEQ01082258.1, on the reverse strand, counting down.
ACTCTTCGAAGCCTCCCAGATAACCCATCTGTTAGTATGCTGCGTGACAAGATGTTACAACTGTCCAACTCTTATCGCTCTACACCTCTGACAGCCCACATTTTCTCGCAGGTCCAGCCGTATCGGCCCATTCTTCGACCGGCTCTGTTGCCGCTACTGCTGCTCAGGTTGCTACTGTTGTCACCGCCACTCTGACTTCTTCCACTCCGACGCAGACGCAGGCAGTTCTGCCGTCATCACACCACTTCACTTCTTCTTCCCAACAGCAGGGTGCCTTCCAAATTCGCCAACAGTCTTCCGCACCGATTATCTGCTACAGCTCAACCTCCACCACTGCAGGCGGTCATCAGTATGCATCTCCTCATTTCCGCACCACACCATTGTTTCCATTCGCCAGTTCTTCTTATTTGGACAGTCAGTATCCTCCTCCATTTCAGCTGCCACGCCCGCTCTCTGCACCATTACCTACGGCTCCACAGATCTACTATCTGCCTTCGCAGCCCTCTCAGCCGTACTCCTACCATCACTCACTGGACTCGCAATATCCTCCTGCGTATCAGCCGCTGCCGACCCACATCCTCTCTCCACGCCCCCCGTTGCTATCACCGTCAGAGGCCCACTCCACTGGGCCTGCTCCATCTTCGATCGCCTCCACTGAGCCAGATGTCGTCGTCAGCAGAGCTGTGGATCCTGACCAGGAAGTTATCATGGAGGACGTCGGATCGGATTCTGCCGCCGATGTCCAGATCGCGCGTACGTCTCAGACTGACCAACACCCCCCGGCTGCTCCGGCAGAGGTAGTAGATGGCTTCGTCGTCCCGAAGAAGTCGGCCCGTAGGACCGCCCGTCACTCGCACTCTACCGACAACAATGTGGCCCTCACAAACCGATTTGCCCCGTTGACTGATGACTCTACCGTGGTTAAGGACGCTGTTTCCGACACTTGTGCTGCACCCCCTGACCGTGCCAGCCACTCCGTTCCCACACGCCCATCTCCCCCTGCCCCTACCACTTCACAACCCTCTCCCTCTTCTTCGCACCGGCATCGACCACCACCTCCGGCACCAGTCAAACCTGCTCGCATGCCCCCCATCTCCTGTCTAGTTTCACCTGCTTCACAACCTTTCCTCTCTGCTGCCCGCCTAGAAAAAGACCTTACAGGCAAACTCCGCGTGTCCTCTATTGGAGACCGTACTTCCTTCTACACCGACAACTCCCACGACCATACCTTCCTGTTCCAGAAACTGGCTTCCCTCGGCTATCGACCCTTCACCTCCCTACGCCCTGATGAAAAAGTTGACCGTGTTGTTATCCGCCGCCTTCCTCTAACCGTCACTCCTGAAGAACTCCGCACCCAACTCATTGATATTGGCTTCCCGGTTGGCACTATAACGAAAATGCGGATATCTCCTACCGCCACATCACAACCATTTTTAGTCTCCACTACTCGACTCGGGGGTGCAGCACCTTTTTACCGACTCAAGACCTCAGGCTGCTGGGCGGTATCCGTCGAGAGGTACCGAGGCTCTGGGAGGGTGCCCCAGTGCTACAGGTGTCAGGGGCTGGGCCACTCATCAACTCGTTGTCACCGGGACCTGGCTTGCTTCAAGTGTGGTCAGGAGCATTGGAGCCGCACCTGCAAGGCGAAGCCAACAGAACGTAAGTGTGTCAACTGCGGCAGTGCCCATATTGCCACTTCCCTCACCTGCCCATCTATACAAGCATACCTCCGTCGTCACCCGCTGTCTGCACCTACCTGCTCTACCCCTGATGCTCCCCCAGTTCGCCAACCTGTCCCAGATGTCACCTCTCATTCCGCTTTCCCTGCACCACGATCCAACGCATGGTCAAACCCGCTGTCTCTCACCTCCGCTCCTCCTCCTCCCGCACCTCCCTCATCTACACCCCTCGCATCTCGCCCCACTGCCTCATCATCTATCTTGCCTCCTCCGCCCTGTCACAACCCTTCTCCACCCGATGACCTACCATCTGTATCCACCATGTTTCAGGACTTTCTCAAGTTTTTTCGCTCCTATCTCCCCATCATCCACCGCACTCTTCTTGCCTTTTCCCGTGCCCGTTCTCCTTCCGAAAAGCTAGATGTCCTTTTCCAGGCCCTCCTGTCCTTTCTTGATGGCCCTTCCCACTCCCCTTAAGGCTATCACTTGGAATACCTTTTCCCTTCTCCCCAAAATGCACGATCTCCACTCTCTTCTCCTTTCTCATTCACCCGATGTCGTGTTCCTTACTGAAACCTGGCTCCATCCCACCACACCTCTCACCGTCCCAGGATATGTCATCCACCGCGCCGACCGTGATGGCCGGGGTGGTGGCGTGGCACTCCTGCTCCGTTCCTCCATTTCCCACCACCGCCGTCATCTGTCTCTCTCCGC
>PNEQ01082257.1:0-15035 GCA_003012365.1 Medauroidea extradentata | reverse complement strand
CCTTAAGTTGCACTTTCTTGCACTAAGTTGCACTTTCTTGCACTAAGTTGCACTTTCTTGCACAATGTTGCACTTTCTTGCACAATGTTGCACACTCTTGACCTATGTAGCACACTCTTGACCTATGTTGCATGTTCTTGCACTATGTTGCTCATTCTTGCACTTTGTTCCACTTCATTTTATTAAGTTGCACTGTTTTGCACTATGTGGCACTTGCACTTTGTTCCTTTACCATTCATTAAATTGACTAATAAAACCAATTTTTCAATAATTAACATAAGCTAGCCTAACCCGACCTAACCTAACCCAATGTAATCTAACCCGATCTAACCTAAAACTATGTAACCTAACATGAGCTAACCTAACCCAAACTAACCTTACGTAACCCGACATAACCTAACCGGACCTAACCTAACCTGAACTAACATTACCTAACCCGACTTAACATAACCTGGTCTAACCTAAAAAAACCTAAGGAAATCTAACCTAACCTAACCAAACCTAACTAAAACCGACCTAACCTAACCCCGACCTAGCCTTACCCGACATAACCTAACATTAACCGACTTAACCTATCCCGAAATAACATAACCCGACCAAACCTACCGCGACCTAACCTAACCCGACCTAAACTAACCATACATAACCTAACCCGACCTAAACTAACCTAAACTAAACCGACTTAACCTAAACCGACCTAACCTAACACTGACCTAACCTAACCTGACCAAACCTAACCTTAACCGACCTAACCTAACCCGACCACCCACCGAAACCGACCATTACCGAACCCGACCACCCACCGAACCCGACCACCCACCGAACCCGACCACCCACCGAACCCGACCACCCACCGAACCCGACCACCCACCGAACCCGACCACCCACTGAACCAGACCTAACCTAACTCGAACTGACCTAACTCGACCTAACCTAACCCGACCTGACCTAACATAACCCGACCTAAACTAACCCGACCTAAACTAACCTAACCCGACTAAAATTAAACCCGAACTAACCTAATGCTACCTAATCTTACCCGACCTAACCTAACCCGACCTAACCTAACCCGACCTAACATGACCCGACCGAACCTAACCAGACCAAAATTAACCCGAATTAACCTACCATGACCTAACCTAACTTAACCAGACCTAACCTATCCTGACCTAACCTATCCTGAACTAACCTATCCTGACCTAAACAATTAAGACCTAACCTAACCCGACATAACCTTACATAAGACGACATTACCGTACATAACCGAACTAACCTAACCCGACCTAACCCAACCCGACATAACATAACCTAACCTGAACTAACCTAACCCGATGGAACCTAACAAGAGTTAACCTTACCCGACCTAACCTAACCCGAACTAACCTTATCTAACCCGACATAACCTAACCCGACCTAACCTAACCTGACCTAACCTAACCTAACCCGACATAACCTAACCCAGCCTAACCTAAACAAACCTAAGCAAACCTAACCTAACCAAACCTAACTAAAACCGACCTAACCTAACCCCGACCTAGCCTTACCCGACATAACCTAACATTAACCGACTTAACCTATCCCGAAATAACTTAACCCGACCAAACCTACCCCGACTCAAACTAACCATACATAACCTAACCCGACCTAAACTAACCTAAACTATACCGACTTAACCTAAACCGACCTAACCTAACACTGACCTAACCTAACCCGACCAAACCTAACCTTAACCGACCTAACCTAACCCGACCACCCACCGAAACCGACCACTACCGAACCCGACCACCCACCGAACCCGACCACCCACCGAACCCGACCACCCACCGAACCCGACCACCCACCTAACCCGACCACCCACCGAACCCGACCACCCACTGAACCAGACCTAACCTAACTCGAACTGACCTAACTCGACCTAACCTAACCCGACCTGACCTAACATAACCCAACCTAAACTAACCCGACCTAAACTAACCTAACCCGACTAAAATTAAACCCGAACTAACCTAATGCGAATTAATCTTACCCGACCTAACCCAACCCGACATAACATAACCTAACCTGAACTAACCTAACCCGATGGAACCTAACAAGAGTTAACCTTACCCGACCTAACCTAACCCGACCTAACCTAACCCGACCTAACCCAACCCGACCTAACCTATCCCGACCTAACCTAATCCGACTTAACCTAACCCGAACTAACCTTACTGGACCTTACCTAATTTTTATTGCACTTGGTTGCACTAAATTGTGCTTTCGTGCACTAAGTTGCCCTTTATTGCACTAAGTTGCCCTTTATTGCACTAAATAGCACTAAGTTGCTTAAAGTTACTCATTCTTGCACAAAGTTTCAATTTCTTACACTAAGTTGTACTTTCTTGTACTATGTTGCACTTTCTTGCACAATGTTGCATTTTCTATCACTAAGTTGCATTTTCCTACACTGTGTTGCACATTCTTTAACTATGTTGCATTTTCTTGCACTATGTTGCGCTTTCTTGCTCTATGTTTCATTTCATTTTATTAAGTTGCACTGTTTTGCACTAAGTGGCACTTGCACTTCGTTCCTTTACCATGCATTAAATTGACTATTAAAACTAATTTTTCCCTCTTTATAATAAGCTAGCCTAACCCGGCCTAACCTAACCCAATGTATTCTAACACAACCTAAACTAACCCGATGTAATCTAACCCGACCTAACCTAACCCTACATAACCTAACCCTATCTAACCTTACCTAAACCGACCTAACCTAACCCGACATAACCTAACCCGACCTAACCTAACCCAACCGAACATATTCCGAACAAACTTAAACCGAATTAACCTAACATGACCTAACCTAACTTAACCATACCTAACCTAACCTGACCTAACCTAGCAAGACCTAACCTAACCCGACATAACCTTACATAACCCAACATAACCTTACATAACCCGACGTAACCTTACATAACCCGACATAACCTTACATAACCGAAATAACCTTACCCGACCTAACCTAACCCGACCTAACCTAACCCGACCTAACTCAACCCGACCAAACAAAACCTAACCCGAACTAACCTAACCTGATGGAACCTAACCCGAGTTTACCTTACCCGACCTAACCTAACCCGACCTAACCTAACACGACCTAACCTATCCCGACCTCACCTAACTCGACCTAACCTAACCTGACTTAACCTAAACTGACTTAACCTAACTGGACCTAACCTAATTTTTATTGCACATGGTCGCACTAAATTGTACTTTCGTGCACTAAGTTACACTTTGGTGCACTTAGTTGCACTTTCTTGCACTAAGTTGCACTTTCTTGCCCTAAGTTGCACTTTCTTGCAATAAGTTGCACTTTCTTGCACTAAGTTGCACTTTCTTGCACTAAGTTGCACTTTCTTGCACTAAGTTGCACTTTCTTGCACTAAGTAGCACTTTCTTGCACTATGTTGCACTTTCTTGCACTAAGTTGAACTTTCTTGCACTATGTTGCACTTTCTTGCACTATGTTGCACTTTCTTGCACTATGTTGAACTTTCTTGCACAATGTTGAACTTTCTTGCACTACATTGCACTTTCTTGCAAAATGTTGCATTTTTTCCCTATGTTACATTTTTCTACACTGTGTTGCACAAACTTGACCTATGTTGCATTTTCTTGCACTATGTTGCACATTCTTGCACTATGTTTCACTTCATTTTATTAAGTTGCATTGTTTTGCACTATTTGGCACTTTCACTTTGTTCCTTTACCATGCATTAAATTGACTAATAAAACTAATTTTTCCCTAATTAACATAAGCTAGCCTAACCCGTCCTAAACTAACCTAATGTAATCTAATCCAACCTAACCTAACCCTACATATCCTAACATGAGCTAACCTAACCCGAACTAACCTTATCTAACCCGACATAACCTAACCCGACCTAACCTAACCTGACCTAACCTAACCTAACCCGACATAACCTAACCCGGCCTAACCTAAACAAACCTAAGCAAACCTAACCTAACCAAACCTAACTAAAACCGAACTTACCAAACCCAAACCTAGCCTTACCTGACCTCACATAACATTAACCGATTTAACCTATCCCGAAATAACTTAAACAGATCTAACCTAGACCGGACCTATCCTAACCTTAACTGACCTAACCTAACCCGACCTAATGTATCCCGTCCTAACCTAACCTATCCTGACCTGACCTAACCCGATCAAAATTAAACCCGACCTAAACTAACCCGACCTAGCCTAACACGAACTAACCTATCCCGACATAACCTAACCCAACTTAACCTCACCCGACCTTACCTAGCCCGACCTAACCTAACACTACCTAACCTAACACTACCTAACCTAACCCGACATAACCTAACCAGACCTAAACTAACCCGACCTAAACTAACCAAACCTAACCTAACCTGACCTAACCTAAACCGACCTAACCTAACCTTGACCTAACCTAACCCGACCTAACTTAGCCTTAACCGACCTAACATAACCCGACATAACCTAACCTAATCCGACCTAACCTAACACTACCTAACCTAACACGTCCTAACCTAAACCGACCTAATCTAACCCTGACCTAACCTAACCCGACCTAACCTTACCCGACCTAACCTAGCCTTAACCGACCTAACCTAACATGACCACCCACCGAATCCGACCTAACGTAACTCGACCTAACCTAACCACGACCTGACCTAACCTAACCCGACCTAACCTAACCCGACCTAACCTAACCCGACCTAACCTAACCCGACCTAACCTAACCAGACCTAACCTAACCCGACCTAACCTAACCCGACCTAACCTAACCCGACCTAAGATAACCAATCCCGACCTAACCTAACCCGACCTAAACTAACCCGACCTAAGATAACCAAACCCGACCTAAGATAATCAAACCCGACGTAACCTAACCCGACCTAACCTAATTTTTATTGCACTTATTAAACTTGGTGGCACTAAATTGTACTTTTGTGCACTAAGTTACATTTTCCTGCACTAAGTTGCATTTTCCTGCACTAAGTTGCACTTTTCTGCACTAAGTTGCACTTTCCTGCACTAAGTTGCACTTTCTTGCACTCAGTTTCACTTTCATGCACTAAGTTGCACTTTCTTGCACTAAGTTGCACTTTCTTGCACTTTCTTGCACTAAGTTGCACTTTTTGCACTAAATTGCATTTTCTTGCACTAAGCTACACTTTTTTGCACTATGTTGCACTTTCTTGCACAATGTTGCATTTTCTTTCACTATGTTGCAGTTTCCTACACTGTGTTGCACATTCTTGAAATATGTTGCAGTTTCTTGCACTATGTTTCACATTCTTGCACTATGTTTCACTTCATTTTATTAAGTTGCACTGTTTTGCACTAAGTGGCCCTCGCCCTTTGTTCCTTTACCATGCATTAAATTGACTAATAAAACTAATTTTTCCCTAATTAACATAAGCTAACCCGACCTAACCTAACGCTACGTAACCTAACATGAGCTAACCTAACCCGAACTAACCTTACCTAACCCGACATAACCTAACCCGACATAACCTAACCCGACCTAACCTAACCTGATGTAACCTAACCCGACTTTACCTAACCCGGCCTAACCTAAATAAACCTAAGCAAACCTAACCTAACCAAACCTAACTAAAACCGACCTAACCTAACCCCGACCTAGACCTACCCGACCTAACCTAACATTAACCGACTTAACCTATCCCGAAATAACTTAACTCGATCTAACCAAGTCCGGACCTAACCTAACCTAAACTGCCTAACATAACCCGACCTAACCTATCCTGACCTTACCTAATCCGACCAAAATTAAACCAGACATAAACTAACCCGACCTAACCTAACCTGACCTAACCTAACCCGACCTATCCAAACCCGACCTAACATAACCTTACCCGATCTAACCTAACCCGACGGAACCTAACCCGACCTAACCTATCCCGACCTAACCTAACTCGACCTAACCTAACACGACCTAACCTAACCCGACTTAACCTAACTTGACCTAACCTAACTGGACCTAACCTAATTTTTATTGCACTTGGTTGCAATAAATTGTACTTTCGTGCACTAAGTTACACTTTGGTGCAATAAGTTGCACTTTCTGGAACTAAGTTGCACTTTCTAACCCTAAGTTGCTCTTTCCTGCACTAAGTTTCACTTTCATGCAGTAAGTTGCACTTTCTTGCACTCAGTTGCACTTTCTTGCACTAAGTTGCACTTTCTAACACTAAGTTGCACTTTCTTGCACAAAATTGCACTTTCTTGCACTAAGCTACACTTTCTTGCACTATGTTGCACTTTTTGCACAATGTTGCATTTTCTTTCACTATGTTGCATATTCTTGAACAAAGTTGCATTTTCTTGCACTATGTTGCACATTCTTGCACTATGTTTCACTTCATTTTACTAAGTTGCACTGTTTTGCACAAAGTGGCACTTGCACTTTGTTCCTTTACCATGCATTAAATTGAATAAAAAAACTAATTTTTCCCTAATTAACATAAGCTAGCCTAACCCGACCTAACCTAACCCAATGTAAACTAACCCGATCTTACCTAACCCTATGTAACCTAACATAAGATAACCTAACCCGAACTAACCTTACCTAACCCGACATAACCTAACCCGACCTAACCTAACCTGACTTAACCTAACCCGACCTAACCTAACCCCGACCTAACCTTACATTATCCGACTTAACCTATCCCGAAATAACTTAACCCGACCTAACCTTAACTGACCTAACCTAACCCGACCTAACCTATCCCGACCTAACCTAACCCGACCTAACCTATCCCGACCTAACCTAACCTATCCTGACCTGACCTAACCCGATCAAAATTAAACCCGAACTAAACTAACACGACCTAACCTAACACGACCTAACCTAACCCGAACTAACCTAACCCGACATAACCTTACCCGACATAACCTAACCCGACATAAACTAACCTGACCTAACCTAACCCGACCTAACCTAAACCGACCTAACCTAACACTGACCTAACCTAACCCGACCTAACCCTCATCTTAACCGTCCTATTCTAACCCGACCACCCACCGAACCCGACCACCCACCGAACCCGACCACCCACCGAACCCGACCTAACCTGACTCGTCCTAACCTAATTCGACCTGATCTAACCTAACCCGACCTAACCTGACTCGACCTAACCTATTACGACCTGGTCTAACCTAACCCTACCTAACCTAACTGGACCTAACCCAACTTTTATTGCACTTGGTTGCACTAAATTGTACTTTCGTGCACTAAGTTACACTTTGGTGCACTAAGTTGCACTTTCTTGATCTAAGTTGCACTTTCTTGATCTAAGTTGCACTTTCTTGCCCTAAGTTGCACTTTCCACCACTAAGTTGCACTTTCCACCACTAACTTGCACTTCCATGCAGTAAGTTGCAATTTCTTGCACTCAGTTGCACTTTCTTGCACTCAGTTGCACTTTCTTGCACTAGGTTGACACTTTCATACACTAAGTTGCACTTTCTTACACTTAGTTGCACTTTCTTACACTAAGTTGCACTTTCTTGCACTAAGTTGCACCTTCTTGCACTATGTTACACTTTCTTGCACTATGTTGCACTTTATTGCACTATGTTGCACTTTATTGCACAATGTTGCATTTTCTTTCACTATGTTGCATTTTCCAACACTGTGTTGCACATTCTTGAACTATGTTGCATTTTCTTGCACAATGTAGCACATTCTTGCACTATTTTTCACTTAATTTTATTAAGTTGCACTGTTTTGCACTAAGTGGCACCTGCACTTTGTTCCTTTACCATGCATTAAATTGACTAGTAAATCTAATTTTTCCCTAATTAACATAAGCTAGCCAAACCCGACCTAACCTAACCCAATGTAATTTAACCCGACATTACCTAACCCTACATAACCTAACATACGCTAACCTAACCCGAGCTAACCTGACCTAACCCGACATAACCTAACCCGACCTAACCTAACCTGACTTAACCTAACCTAACCCGATGTAACCTAAACAAACCTAAGCAAACCTAACCTAAGCAATCCTAAATAAAACCTACCTAACATAACCCCAACCTAACCTAACCCCGACCTAACCTAACATTAATCGACTTAACCTATCCCGAAATAACTTAACCCGACCTAACCAAGACCGGACCTAACCTAAACTTAACTGACCTAAACTAACCCGACCTAATCTATCCCGACCTAACCTAACCTATCCTGACCTGACCTAACCCGACCAAAATTAAACCCGACCTAAACTAACACGACTTAACATAACACGACCTAACCTATCCCGAACTAACCTAACCCGTCAAAACCTTACCCGACATAACCTAACCCAACATAAACTTACCTGACCTAACCTAACCCGACCTAACCTAAACCGACCTAACCTAACCCTGACCTAACCTAACCCGACGTAACCTTGCCTTATCCGTCCTAACCTAAACCAACCACCCATCGAACCCGGCCACCCACCGAAACCGACCAACCACCGAACTCGACCACCCACCGAACCCGACCACCCACCGAACCCGACCACCCACCGAACCCGACCTAACCTGACTCTAACCTAACCTAACCCGACCTGACCTAACCTGACCCGACCTAAACTACCCTAAGCCGACCTAACATAACCCGTCTAAAATTAAACCCGAACTAACCTAACCCGACCTAATCTTACCCGACCTAACCTAAACCGACCTAACCGAAACCGACCGAACCTAACCCGACCTAACTTAACCCGAATTAACCTAACATGACTTAACCTAACTTAACCAGACCTAACCTGACCTAACCTAACAAGACCTAACCTAACCCGACATAACCTTACATAACCGAACTAACCTAACCCGACGTAACCTAACCCGACCTAACCCAACCCGACCTAACCCAACCCGACCTAACCCAACCCGACCTAACATAACCTAACCCTACCTAACCTAACCCGAGTTAACCTTACCCGACCTAACCTAATCCGACCTAACCTAACCCGACCTAACCTAACCCAACTTAACCTTACCCGACCTAACCTAACTGGACCTAACCTAATTTTTATTGCACTTGGTTGCACTAAATTGTACTTTCGTGCACTAAGTTATGCTTTGGTGCACTAAGTTGCACTTTCTTGCACTAAGTTGCACTTTCTTGCACTAAGTTGCACTTTCTGGCAATAATTTGCTTTAAGTTATATATTCTTGCACAAAGTTTCAATTACTTACATTAAGTTGTTCTTACTTGTACTATGTTGCACTTTCTTGCACAGTGTTGCATTTTCTTTTACTAAGTTGCATTTTCCTACACTGTGTTGCACATTCTTGAACTATGTTGCATTTTCTTGCACTATATTGCACTTTCTTGCACTATGTTTCATTTCATTTTATTAAGTTGCACTGTTTTGCACTAAGTGGCACTTGCACTTTGTTCCTTTACCATGCATTCAATTGACTAATAAAACTTATTTTTCCCGAATTAAAATAAGCTAGCCAAACCCGGCCTAACCTAACCCAATGTAATCTAACCCGACCTAAACTAACCCGACCTAACCTAAAACTACGTAACCTAACCCGACATAACCTAACCCGAACTAACCTTACCTAATCCGACATAACCTAACCCGACCTAACCTGACCTATCCTAACACGAACAAACCTAACCAAACCTAACCAAACCCGACGTAACCTAACCAAACCTATTCTAACAAAATCTAAACAAAACCGACGTAACCGTTACCTAAACCGATGTAACCTAACCCGACCTAACCTAACATGACATAACCTAACCCGACGTTACCTATCCCGATCTAACATAGCGTATCCTGACCTAACCTAATCTAACCCGACCTAAACTAAACCGACCTAACCTAACCCAACCTACCCTAACCAAAACTAAACTAACCCGAACTAACCTGAACTGACCTAACCTAACCTAAACCCCACCTAACCTAACCCGACCTAACCTAACCCGACCTAACATAACCTTAACCGACCTAACCGAACCCGATTTAACCTATCTCGACCTAACCTAACCCGACCTAACCTAACCCGACTTGACTTAACCTAACCTAACCCGACCTAACCTCACTCGACCTAACCTAACCCGAACTAACCTAACTCGACCTAACCTAACCCGACTTAACCTAACCCACTCAACCTAACCTAATTTTTATTGCACTTATTGCACTTGGTTGCACTAAATTGTACTTTCGTGCTCTAAGTTACACTTTGTTGCACTAAGTTGCACTTTCTTGCACTAAGTTGTACTTTCTTGCACTAAGTTGCTGTAAGTTACACTTTCATGCACAAAGTTTCACTTTCTTGCACTTAGTTGTTTTTTCTTGCACTATGTTGCACTTTCTTGCACAATGTTGCATTTTCTTTCACTAAGTTGCATTTTCCTACACTGTGTTGCACATTCTTGAACTATGTTGCATTTTCTTGCACTATATTGCACTTTCTTGCACTATGTTTCATTTCATTTTATTAAGTTGCACTGTTTTGCACTAAGTGGCACTTGCCCTTTGTTCCTTTACCATGCATTAAATTGACTAATAAAACTTATGTTTCCCTAATTAATATAAGCTAGCCTAACCCGACCTAACCTAAGTCGATGTAATCTAACCCGACCTAATCTAACCCTATGTAACCTAACCCGAACTAACCTTACCTAACCCAACATAACCTAACCCGACCTAACCTAACCTGACGTAACCTACCTTGGTGTAACCTAACCCGTGCTAACCTAACCCGACATAACCTAACCTGACCTAACCTAACACGACCTAACCTAAACCGACCTAACCTAACAGACCTGAACTCACCCGATGTAACCTAACCCGACCTAACCTAAACTTTATTGCACTTATTGTACTTTGTTGCACTAAGTTGCACTTTCGTTCACTAAGTTGCATTATCGCACTTAGTTGCACTTTCTTGTACTAAGTTGCACTTGCACACACTTAACTGCACTTTTTTGCACTAATTTGCACTTTCATGCACTAAGTTGAACTTTCTTGCATTATGTTGTACTCTCTTGCATCATGTTGATCTTTCTTGCACCATTTTGCAATTTTGTCACCATGTTGCACTTTCTTGCACCATGTAGCACTTTCTTGCACCATGTAGCACTTTCTTGCACCATGTAGCACTTTCTTGCACCATGTAGCACTTTCTTGCACCATGTAGCACTTTCTTTCACCATGTTGCATTTTCTTGCACTATGTTGCTTTTTCAGCACTATGTTGCTTTTTGTTGCACTTTGTTGCAATTTATTGCATGAAGGCTCACTGTTTTGCACTAAGTTGAACTTGTACTGAGTTCCTTTAGCATGCATTAAATTGACTTGTTAAACCTAAATATACCTAATTAACATTAGCTAGCCTAACCTAACTCGACCTCACCTAATTCGACATGACTTAATACAACCTGACCCAACCCATTCTACTACATCCTAAACCAATTTGAACATATCTAGGTTGTACTTTCTTCCACTAGGTTGCCCTTTCTTACACAAAGTTGCACTTTCTTGCACTTGGTTGCACTTTCTTGCACTGAGTTGATTCAGCATGCATTAAAATGACATACAACTAAGGTATTACTAATTAACATAAGCTAACCTAACCCATTCTACCTATCTCGACCTAACCTAACCCGAACTTACCCAACCTGAACTAACCTAACCTAACCCTACCTTACTCAACCCGACCTAACCTAACCCAACCTTACTCAACCCGACTTAATGTAACCTAACCCCACCTTACTCAACCCAACCTATCCTAACCTAACCCACCATTACTCAACCCGACCTAACCTATCCCAACCTTTATTAACCTGACCTAACCAGACCTGTATCGACCTGACCTAACCCAACCTGACCTAACCCAACCAATCCGAACACAACCTTTCCTCACTTAACCCAACCTAAGCTAATCCATCCTAACCCAATCTAAGCTATTCCACCTTAAACCATTCTAAGCTAATCCATCCTAACCCAATCTAAGCTAATCCGACCAATCCAAATCTAAGCTAATCCGACCTAAAATTACCCTACGTAACCTTTACCTACATAACCTCAACCTAACCCTACATAAACCTACATGACTAAACCAAACCTAACCCGACATAATCCTACATAACTTATACCAACCTAACCCAATGTAACCTTAGCCTACATGACCCTACCTAACCTTAACCATACCTAACCCTAAATCTACCTAACCTCAACTTAACCAACCTCAACTCTACCTAACCTCAACTCTACCTAACCTCAACTCTACCTAACCTCAACTCTACCTAACCTCAACTCTACCTAACCTCAACTCTACCTAACCTCAACTCTACCTAACCTCAACTCTACCTTACCTCAACTCTACCTTACCTCAACTCTACCTTACCTTAACTCTACCTAACCTCAACTCTACCTAACCTCAACTCTACCTAACCTCAACTCTACCTAACCTCAACTCTACCTAACCTCAACTCTACCTAACCTCAACTCTACCTAACCTCAACTCTACCTAACCTCAACTCTACCTAACCTCAACTCTACCTAACCTAACCTTACCTCACCTTAGTTCTTATTCTTCTTAGTTTTCGTAGGAAAGATATAGCTACTGAGATTCGCCAGACATTAAGGCCAATTGTAGAAACACGGTTCTCTGTAGTTGGCAGGAAATTGTATTACAGGAATCTCACTAATCTTGTGACCTTGAGTATTGATTGGATTACACAGATCGATGACGAATAATATAGAGTACTTTTGGCTTTTCGGGCTATAAATCGAGATTGAGTTTTGAGGAAACATTTAAAGAATCAGGAGGGACAAGAAGTTAGCTCACACCTCTGCTTACACAAAATTAAACCATTCTTGTATTGTGTGGAAAATTGATACTGACAGCTATAGTTTCAAGAATTAATGTAGTAGCTGACGAGACACGAGACATTTCACGAAAAGAACAGTTTATTTCAGCTAGATATGTTAATGTAAATGAAGGGATGGAAACCACAATGGACCCTCCTATTGTAATTTTCACAAGGGTGCAACTTAGGGGCTAGATTTATTAGACATTGTTTCTTTCTTTTGGTGTGTATGACCTGTTCCTGCAATAAGGAACACTTTTTTTGAACATCCTGTATATGTGTATATATATATATATATATATATATATATATATATATATATATATATATATATATATATATATATATGGGCAGAAAAAACTCTACTTACGGTCTGCTAACAGTAACACGAGCAAAGTTTTCGCGAGTAAGTCTCGACAGTTGTTTTTCGATGAACTCGTACTGCTAACACTAGACAAATCTATAAATTACAACGAAGTGAAACTATTTGCATAGTGTTCAAAATATCGCATTAAAAACCGAACTACTATACACACAAGTTTACAAATATCAATGCCGTCGCATTTTACAAACTATTTATCAAGCGTATAAAATATATAAGGCTTAATTTTAATTTCCTGCTGTCTTGAAATCCTGAACCTTAAGGAGGCTTTTACAAATGACCTGGTAATCACCAATAACCTGTCGCATGACTGAGCAGACCCATCTTGCTCTACTCCAGCTCTGGCTGGTTATTTTTATAACCGCAAAAGGACGATAGACAAATAAAGTGGATATTGAGCAACAATATAACGATAGGAGAGAGACAACAGAATGTCTGATTTACTCCTAGATTCTTCACAAACACTGGCATACAGTAATTTAAAAATATATATATATATGTATTTAGGTTAATTACTTTGTAACGATGTCGTTGCCGATAGAGTTCGATTTTTAGATTTTTCAATGATACATAGTTAACATTGGGAAAACCCCGTATTACTATGGGAGCTTAGACAATTTTTCACGTTGGATCATGTTTGTGTACGTTCACTTCGCTATGTTCTACGTTTTATTTTACAGCCACTCCAAAAGTTTTCAGAAATAGTTTATAAAAGTGTTTTGGATAATATTTTATAATTTATGTCGACATTTGAAAACATATGAAGTCTGTTTTGAAAGTAGCATACTAAAATTCTGTATGACGTGAATAAATATACTATCAAGGTTAAAAGAGAATCTCTATACTCATATACTGTAGGGGATACTAGAATCTACCATTTTGGTAACATGAATAATCAACATAGAAAATCTCAAAGTGACTATAAATTAAATCGGTTAAATGTTCGAGCAGCCAGCAGAATACGACGTTAGCGTATTTAGCAAGTCCAGTGGCGCCGGAGAGGTCGGGGCAGCAGGCCTCCAACCCACCATCTAGTTTGTATGGACAAATAATGTGTTATGAAGCTTCCCCCAACATTTTTCGGTATGTGTTATTATTATTTACACAAGATAATGCCACTTACTAAATATCTACCTTATACTCAATATTTCTGTTTTGAAACATCTAAATTGCATCATTTGTGCCTCTATATTCAAACTTTTCCGGGGTACGACCCCCAGAAACCCCGTGTATGTATATGTTTATTCGTAACATACAAGCTTGGTAGTAGCTTGTCTTTGTTCAGAGGCGTCGCTTATTTGACTGTGCCAATCAGAGAAAGGTTACTACAACACCACACGTCTGTTATTAGCAGGTAGAACCACAAGATGCTGAGAGTTAAAAACATCCAATCATTCATTACTGCAGGTGTGCATATAAGACATGTAAACAAGATGTTGCAAAATTCTTTTCGCGAAAATCACCGGTCCCTAATCAATAGACCCTCAAGTTTCTAAAATGCCATAAAGTCTGCAACTCTCTTCCATTGGGGCATTCCTTCAATTGCGACACTGTTACTTAAGTGCTGACGCCTCTGGGTCGTGTCAGGTGGGATGTCACAGTATAAAGTTGCCCGGCTTTTACCTGTTGGTGTGGGTGAGTGGGTCGGCGACCATGGGCCTTCCTGTCCTGACTCCGACGGCGTGTGTAGAGAGTAGCGTCGTCCCTCGAAGCTGCTGCAGCATCCTCGGCGTGTGCTGTTGAGAGACATCCACTACCACTACT
>PNEQ01082252.1:28283-54957 GCA_003012365.1 Medauroidea extradentata | reverse complement strand
ATGTTTTCAAATGTGCCATGTGAAATAATCTGTATAATAGTAATCGTTAAGCACAAAAACCTATTTTGATTATTTAACAATAAAACAAATTACTTACTTGAAAATATTAATGGTTAAAAGACTACTTTGTTACATACGGCACTTAATCAACTTCTAACGAAATATATTCCTAAGCAAAAGTGCTGTATGTACCGCACTTTAATTTATTTTCAAATTCTTTTCAAATTTAATGGCAAGATTATTAACGTAAACCTTGCTACTTTGTCTGATATGAATACATCCAATGACTAAACAAAAGAAAGTTATAAATAGTATCACTGACAAAATACAGCAAGAGGGTAAACTTTAGATGGTGTTTTCTTAAAATCAGCTTCTTGTCACTTACTGCACTTATGCTTAGCTGGGCAGTATACTTCACATGTTAAGTCACCAGCACAGAAGTTTTGATTTTAACATTGTTCAGCGATATATCTTATTCAAAAGTATTGTGAAAATAACGAGCTGTACTAGAATTTTGATAGTATGCATAGTTAAATTTTGTATCAATAATTTTAGGTGAATAGGCTGTATTAAAAATTTACTATATGTTTGGTTTTGGAAAATATCCTCATGCACCTCAAATTGATTTTTTTGGCTAGCCATTCACGCAATAAAAAGTGAGCTATCTGGGAATATGCTCAAGGTCCCAAGTATTTTGACACTAAGGAAGCAGCACACTCTGTGGTATGATTATTTTTTTCATTTAAGTGTGTTTGTTACCCAAACATAAGTTATTCACACAATACATTAAACTACTGGTATGTGACATTTGCTAAAAATTATATTTTGTAGTTTTGCACAGTTGCACATCAAAGATATGAACCTTTTCTGTCACTCAAGTAAATTTAACTGAACAATTTACAGAAATGATAAAAGGGAATTAAAAAAAAAAAATTACTTGGGCTACTTATTCGGAAGGCAAACATAATAAATTGTAGAGTTCTAATATATCAAAGTGTGCTTGTTTATGAAAACTTTTTTCTCGCTCATTAACTAAGGCGCAGTATAAAACTTTGCATGCAGTAAATTATTTATTTGTGCGTCAACATGGTGTCACCTCAATTTACGTATCTCCGAAATATTATTTATCGCTCTTACATAGTACGGAAGCTGCGGTATCTGTTTCACCCACCTGGAGGTATGTCAGCAGTGTTCAACGGCTGCGATTGCGGTGACTAGTGACCTGATATGTGTCTTCTATGAGCTCTCTCAAAACTGTGGCGCCAGCGAGTACCTCGGGGCGCGGCTGTGGACAACACTGTTACGCTTGGTTACCAGTGTCGTCAGTCCTTGTCCTCGTAATTAATTTGTCGTATTTTTTTAACTTGGGCTACAGCAATGCTATCTATGAGAAGTCTGCTTATCATAATTTCTCTTGCAGCCTTACTGTAGCCTCAGCCAACCCTTGTTGCCATTTATAGCTGAAGCCCGTTACTGGTGCCTCTGTGTTCCAGTCAGCTTGTGTAGTTGCGTTTCTACACAAAATTCTTAACTTTTTTGTTGACGTTGTAATGAAAAATGCCAGGTGATGATAGGCCTATTATATAATAATGCTGATGAACACAAGGACCTAACTGCTAACTATTCCAAGAGAAACCACAATGAAACAGACATCGATACGTTAACTAGTCATACTGAGATCTCTATTCGTAATTACTAGATGAGTTGATTAAGCTGAATAATTATTTAAATACATTTAAAAGCCAGCCAGTATGTAATGCAGTTTACTAAGATTGCTGTTTATTGTGCAATGAAAGTTAGCAAAGTCCTTAAAAAATAAAAATAAAATTCAGGCAGCCTAAAGGTGACAAACTTTTTTTCACAGGGTAAAAAAAAGGTGCTATAAAAGCGACTGTTGCTCTGTAGATATTTAGGCTAAATGAAGTTCGATATCACCTTCTTGAGAATATGGGGTCTTTAACGCCGAAAATCTCGAAGTTCTGCATGTCGCCTCCGATGTTGTAGCCTCAGGAACAGTAAAATCAATCTCTCGTCTTCACAATTTATGATTTGTACCAAATAGAATTTTGTATTAATAACTTTGAACAAAAATTGTATATTCAATAGTATTTCCATTTACTAGCAAAACAAAATTCTCGCACTTCAATCCGTTTTCATTTTTTCATTAAAAAAAGTATCGCTGCTCTCTTAGTTACATCAACATCAGCATAGATTATATCCTGTCATAGAGAAGTATAATACTGATCTGGCCAACATTAATTAAGTCATAGAACAATGAATGGAGTATAAATACATATTGAATCTTGAATCTGTACACATTAAAACATTCTAAGACTAGGAAAGCTTCACTAAACTCTGACTCAACATTTACCCTCACTTCTGATAACTTTTTGAGAGTAATCACAACATGCTCTATTGTCACATTCAATCTGCTTGCGGACAACAGCATCGAGGTCAGCACGTTATACTTGGGTGAGTGAAGGACATCGTCTTTCAGCAGACAGTCACGACAGCAGAGCGACGAGGGGACAGCGATGCTGGAATGTGAATGTAATGTTTGTGTATGCGACACACATACAGTAGGTTGTTTTCAGGTCGTAGATGAAAACACGAAATCGACTGACCATTCGGCGAAGAAAGCCTAGATAACATAGCCTTTATACTTAACTTAAAACCAGCCAAAATATTATATCACAATTCCAGGCCAGCCAATAGGAATCCAGGAAGATGACACGTTTATAAATCCTTCTTGGAGAGGGTAGGCAGGAAACAAATGGTGGCGCTTGCTGGTGGCAAATGGGGATACCACAATCCAGGTTGGTAGCCCTGAAATGCAATGTAGTAAGAAGCGATTATGTCGACTGTCACTAATCACACAGCTTGGCACGATTCAAACTTCGCCGATCCTCGGGGGTCATCGGCATTTGAATAGATGGCCTCGCCACTGGTGCCATGGTGTGGTGTTGTCGAACTGTTTTCATGGGCCTCCGACTGTCGTCAATTTTGCTTTTGAATATTAATAATTCAAACATAATGATGTCAATTAAGATATTTGTCGCACTCTTGTTTCTGTTGTTCACAGTATTGTGTTTGGTTGTAGTGGACAGATGTGACCACAACTTCTACTGCAATGGAACATTTTCAATTTCCAGCTACAGACAGTATTTTCAAATGAGGAGTTGAGTTCAGAAATATTGTGAGCTCTTGAAAGCTCAGGCATAAACGACATATGAGAGTGAATGAGGTGAATTTAGAGTATCAGGAGAAATGGAAGACCCGAGATAACCTTGTGACCAGGAACATTGCCAGACATGATTTTCACATGCCAAAATCTAAGTGTCTCCACCTGAGGCTTGAACATGTGCCACCTTGGTAGAAGGAAAGTACTCTGGTCGCTTGACCACCTAGGAAACTTACACGAGGAACTTATTTGTATACATTTACTTTCCATTATACATTTTTTTCAGGATTCTGCATTTAGCCCTATCTCGGATTATATCACATTATTTTAATATCTAATTTCATATCATTCACACATTTATGGCCACGAGGATTCAGTGACATCTGGTGCGTGTATGTAAGGTTTGCTGCGTTTAGCCCGAAATGTACACTGCTGATATGTAACCAATCATGTGTTAGAC
Source organism: Medauroidea extradentata (assembly GCA_003012365.1). Taxonomy (NCBI): domain Eukaryota; kingdom Metazoa; phylum Arthropoda; class Insecta; order Phasmatodea; family Phasmatidae; genus Medauroidea; species Medauroidea extradentata. Next base: position 51,316 of record PNEQ01082252.1, on the reverse strand, counting down.
CGGAGCAGCAAAATCATGCGTGGTCAAACTTATTTGCTAGAAAACTTAAAACACCTGGGCAACACGCACAAACTAGCACTGGCATCTTTGGTGTGTCAGATGTTGCATGTAACCTAACTTTACTCTTTTGTTTCACCTTCAGTTGAAAAGTGAAGAAAATAAGGGTAGAGAAGGGCATTTTGTGTTCAGCATGTTTTCAAGGTCTTCAGTTAAGTTCGTTGAGCAGTATGTGGGTAGGAGTGGTGATCTGCCTACAGCTTGCCCTAAAATGAAGCTTTGTGAAGGCCCCACTTAAAAACCCAGAGCTTAGATTTTGTATACTGCAGTGCATTTTTCAAATTATACTTAATTTACACAGTAGAAGTTCATTTTAGTTGATATTTAAGACAACATGCTTGAAAAAGTAAACTTTTGTAACTACTGTAATGTCGTTGCAAAAACATAATATAACATTTTTAACTTCCTTTTGCATTCTGGTAGAATTTATTTCCGAAAATTAAACTTGTTTATGTTTTTTTCAGCCAGAACATCCTAGCAAATCAAGAAAAAAAAATTTTATTTGCGACACTAAAAAATTAGGTTGCCCGCTTAGATGTTTGTTAAGAGCGTAAAAATATTTCCTAAGATCAAGCTAAAAAGCTGCACATGGAGAGAAAAGAAACAGTAAGTTATATATTATAATTAACTAGTTTTCAATGTGGATATGTGGATGAATCAATGCATTGCATTGCACATTTAAAAAAAAAAAATGAACAGTTTTACGATTGTCTTTTAAATTGGAAACATTTGGATACCAATTGCATAAAACATTTTCAGCTTGATTTCCAATTTAACAACAGTTGTATAATAATTTTAATCTTGTATCATGTAAAATGAAGGTAAATTTTTAGCCACTCCACCATACTGTACCAGTAAACTTAAGGTCATGATCAATAATTTATACTGCTTTTACAATAACTATTTTTTTTTAATCTAAAACAAGAGCAAATATTGAAAAACTGTCGCACAGTTTTGTTTAAAACGGTGTATCCTATGTTAACTAATTTTTCCAAGACAAAAGAAACAATGATTTTCGCTAATTCAGCAATTAAGGAAATTGTCATCACTGAACTAACTAGCCAAATCTATATAATATTCTGTCCATAAAAATTTAGAGTAGCCTACGTAGTGAAAACAATTTTTAACACAACTGTGCAATAGCTTTTCAATATCTGCCCCCTTTTAGAAATAAAAAAGTAATTATCGTGAACGCAGTAGAAATCAATATAGAGCGCCGTAAGTTGGGTGTACATTCTACCGATTGGTGTAGCTTTGCATCTCTAGGTGAAATCCCTTCAAGCTCTCTTCTGTTAAAATAGTGACCTCAAGTACTAACAGTTATCAGAGATTGTTGTTAGATTTACAAAGATCATTATTATAATTACAGTCTGTTTATCATGTGTAGGTAAGAACTGATAGGAGATTGGTTGTGATGACATAGTAAAAGTCACAACTGAACGGTGTGCACAAAAATGTTACTGTTATTTGTTTAGGTAGCTATAAAACACAGGTTTATCGCTGCAGAAAGGCGCATAGACGCTGGATTAAATGCTTCAAATAACTGTGTTTTATTTCATTGAGTATTGTGTGCTATCTCTTCATATGTGATGTCACTGAGCAAAGTGTCACAGTGGAAACATATTGGACTTACACTTGCAGGAGGAAGAGTGCTTTGTTCTCAGTTCTGGCGATTGTAATTTTAGTTTCTCAAAGTTGTCCGAAATCATTTCAAGCCTAGATGGTTTCTTATTAAAGGCCATGGTAGATTCATTCCCCATTTCATGTCAGTTGTGTAGAGCTAAGCATAATCATCTCTAAAAATGATGTCATTAGAGGATAAAGTTGTCAAGACAGATGTGAAGGAGGGGATAGCATCTGCCACAGCTTGTTTTAAAAAACTATTCCAGCTTCATAAGGTACTATTTCAGAAATGTAGAAAAGTGAATTAAGGACGAGGGAATTCCAATCTGATACCAAATTTTAACAATATTATCTCGTTCGGTAGGACTTGTAAATTAAAACAAAATAACAGTCAACCTAGTCAAACATTAACCTATTAATGTAAAGTTTAATGGGATCACAAACAATTTTAAGTGTACATTGCAGGGTTGTCATAATTTTGTTTACTAAAATACAAACTTTTCAGTGTTTTACTAAATTGTTTGTATGGTCTGGTGTTCTAGGCTTCTAAAAAACTGATAGAAGAGTTGGCAAAAGAGACACCATCTGTAGAGAGCCATCTACGTTTCTACATAAAGGTAAGTGTTAAGTGTCACACACATGTTGTAGCTTCTACAGAGTTGAGCCAACCACTCCATTCTGGATTAATCAAGGAAATACAGAGAATTGTAGCAGGTGGAATTGCATCAGTACGTGACGTAAAGATGCTTCTCAAGCAACATGTTGCAAGAAAATTTGAAAACAGGGAAACAAATCCAAGTGATATCAACACCAGGTTTTACCCTAAAGGTTCAGTCATTTATTCACATATACAGTATACAGAGCAATTTTTGCACATACGAAAACACAGATTGATCAAGAAGCTCTGGAGTACACGATTGACATGTGGAGAGGTGAATATCCTGAAGACAGTTTTCGTTTCAGAGCTAATGAGGAAGTGTAAAACGAAAGTGAAATCAAAACACTGATTTTCTGCCATCAAACAAAATGAGAGAGAGATTTGATTTCACGCTATGGTAAGATATTTTTGCTGGACGCAACTTACAAAATTACAAATTATGCCATTCCATTGATCTTCATAGCTGTCAAAACTAATAAGGGATATAGTGTTGGTACATTTGTAATACAAGACGAGAACACAACACTAATTGTAGAAGCTCTTAGTTTATTTAAAGTCTGGAATCCTGAATAGAAGACTCAGTTCTGGATGTCAGATTTCAGTGTAGCTGAAATAACAGCTACCGAAGAAACCTTTCCTAGGACTACACTATATCTCTGTGCATTCCACAGAGAACAGGCGTGGACACAGTGGCTGCGAAAATCTGGGAATATTATCCGTGAGAGTAAACAAGAAATCTTAGATTTTTGGCGAGCAACAGCGGCATCAATGAGCAAAACAGAATTTGAACAGCACGTAGAAGCAGTGAATAAAAGTGTTTGTATGATCAGAAATCCTAAGGCAAACAGACATTTTGTAACATAGTGGCTTCCTGGAACACATCGCTGGGTTGCAAGTTTTCAGCGAAAAAGATTATGTGGCAGTCATCAACACTAATAATGGCATGGAAAGCCAAAACAAAGTGTTGAAGCATTTTTACTTATATCACACTTCAGACAAGTCACAGGCATGTTGAAGACAGTAGTAACTTCATATCTACCAGAGAGTTACAATAAGTACTGTGAAAGAACAGTGTCACAAAACTTTAAAACACCCAGATCCCTAAATACCTATATAACATGGCACACAAATGTATTAAACATGTTTCTCAAGACATGCTCAGACAGATTGCAGCAAGGACTTGATCACAGATATTTCAGATGGATTATTTGGTGTGAGACATTCTGGTAATTCTGAAATGTTTTACTATGTGAATTTCGATGATGCTTCACGCACGTGCCATGATTTTGTAAAATACAAACTGCCATGTAAACATGTGTGAGCCATTTTTTAATATGTCTCTACCTGGACTTTCGATAAAATGAATCCATCCTATACAAATAGTCCATAAATAACACTAGATGTCAAACACAGTCATTACATTCACCAGGACACAAGGAACCCTATAGACGCTGCTGAATCTGCAACACAGCATACAGTATGTGTTGATAAGGAACACTCAATTAACAAACAACAGGAACCTGTTTCAAGGTTAGGAAGTGCACACACAAAAGTACTACAAAAAACTCTTAGAGATCAAGCAAAACTGTTGATTGATCTGTCATACTCCTGCCAAAGTACAGAAATGTCACAACAAACCACAACACTGCTACAACAAAAATGCTTGGAAATGCAAGCTCCACAACCCTCATGTGGTTTGCCAATTTTAGACACACAATATGTATCGAAAATATTCCAGACAACCAAATTTGTGCAAAACATAAAGAAGAAGTACAAATCCCTTCCGCTGCGCAAGAAAGCTAGACGGTCTAAATTTAATGAATGCAACCTTGTTGTGTAACTATTAAATATAAACTGTAACACTAATGAATTTAAGGCAATTCAGTTATAAGGAAAACTGCAGTATGATTGTCGAATACAATTTTGGACTCAAGAATACAAGCGCTTAGTGAAAAGTAGGCAGCAAAATACAAAAATTTACCAATTTTTTTTTTTTAATAGAATTAAACTTACTGTAAGTTTTCAAGTGACAACCATCAATTGATCTGTGATCAACTTAAATACACTTTTGTATTTGCTTTACCATAGTCTATAATATTTTCTGGTGTGATGTATTTTATACAAACAAGTGTGTAATGGTGACAAGCACGTGGTGGCATATGACTACTGGATTATTGCTTACTCTCACTGTTCACTGCATTGAAAGACTAATACATATTGGGAGCAGCAATCTTAGCATATTTTTAATTATCTTGAAGGATAAACTGGTATCAGGCAGAAGCGAGGGTAATTTGACATGGTGAGTTAATATTACACATTAATTACATACTTTATTTTAATGATAATGTATTACTGATATCAATACACCATCTTGCTCAGTAATAATTACAACTGGTGTTTGCAAGTTGTCGGATGTAAGTGGTAATAGAGTTGTTCTTAATCGTCATTTTTGTAAGACATTGCAATTTATACTGAATATTTTTTGTATTAGGGCAATGTTTAAGAAGGAATACAGGTATGACTGTATCTCAAAAGTGAACTTCTTTGGAATTGTAGCCTTGTCGTAGTGGGGATGTAAACTACCTAATTTACACCGATACAATTTAAAAAAAAACATTAATACAAATGCTCTAGTAAAGAGGTCCAGCGTAATATCATGTACCGGTGAGCATTGAAGGAATAAACCAATTGGCTTGCTTTACCTGAATCAAATCAAAAACTTTCAGATTTCTCAACCAGCCCGCAGACATATTTTCTTCATATTTTACATCCTCGACTACAAGTTTCCAGACATATTAAGAAATTACTATATTACACTAAGAGTAGTTTTAAGTGTTCAAATGGCTCTTATTGTGTAGGTACTCATATTTTAGAGCGTATGTAAATAGCTTGTAGTTCATTTTCTCTGCATTTTTGTCTGTTATTTAATTTCATAGTAAGTTATATTATATTTTTTCATCAAACTATTAAAAATAAATAATATATACAATACACAGATCTTGAGTTAATACATAAAGGTCGCAGGTCACATATACTATTACTAAAAAATCAGTTTTACAAAAATAGTCGTTTACAATTAGGCCTACAACTGTAGTGAACAGATTACATAACATATTAGAGGTAATATGACAATATAAGTATACATACATGGTACACCAGTAAACAATTCAATAAAGAAACTGATAATCCAAATCTAGATTAACTCACAGATATATTTACCCTACATATACCAAAATTCAATTAGGATAGTTTAGGCTGTGTATGTTATATATTACTGACTTGTTCAATATGCCCAGAGCCACGTAGTGTGCTTGGGATCTACAGACTTTATAAGACAAATATACAAAAAATACAAAGTTCAAATGTTTTGTTTTGTTGCCAGTTTTATGATGAAAAGGGTTCAGATCAGTGAAGATATTCATCCACAGTGTAGACAACATGTTTTTACATATAGTTTTTTAACATCCTTTTAAAAAGTGGTTTCTTGCTTGTGCACAGTTTTTTGATTTCAAGAGGGAGTTTGTAAAATAATTTAATGGTATTGTTGTAAGCAGTTTTCTGATACATAGGAAGATTACTGGATGGATGGTGGATATTGTTTTGTCCTAGTAGAATGAGTGTGCTGATGAATCAAGTTGTAAAATTGGGAAGTTGTCTGAAAGGAAGACTAGCACTGAATGGATGCACTGAGATGTTACAGTAAGTGCTCCTGAAGTTTTAAAGAGGGGCATTAATGAGTATCTACTTTTCTTTTGGCATACTATACATACTGCTTTTTTTGCAGAACTATTTTTTTTTTGCATTAGTGCTGTTTCCCCACAGTATTATTCCATAATTCATAACGAAGTGGTACAATGAAAATTACATAGTTTTTAAAGCAGTTGTATTAATCTTGTTACACGTACACCTGAATGTGGCAATTAATTACCCTACACAAGTTTTCCAGTTTAGATTTTCATTGATTCGAATATATAAAAATTCTGTGTCATTCATTTGCATTATTTCTTTGACTTTACAACAAGGTTGTTTGTCATTTTGCATTTTTTTTTTTTTCACGTTTACGAAGTCAATGAAATTGAGGAGTTCTATGTAAAAAGGACGTATTCCAGTACACGCCCTTTTTAGGGAGATGTTATTTTTAGTTTCTACGTGTTGTGTTCTGTAAGTACGCACAGTTTTATCTTGATATCTTTGTATTTCGTATCAGAATATTGTTTTGAATCAGTCTGTGTACAATCCACCGAGGATTATAGGTTAAGTAATATTAGTGTTCAGGCTTTTTTATTTGTAATGAGTGCAAAATGAGAAGTGATTTAGATGAAAGTGGCTTTGTAATTGATGAAGGCCATGATAGACAAAAACGTAAAAAGCAATCTGTGAAAGACCAAAGTGATAATAAAAAAACGAAGACATTCTGGCGAAAGTTACGTTTCTTATTCTGGAAAGGAGAAAGCAGGTAATGTTTCAAGAAAATATCTGTTAATGAGCAAGAGAACCTTCACAATATATTTTTTTATGATGGTTCCAAGGTGCAACAAAATGTACTTTTATCTGGACTCATGCAATGCAAACTATCTTCCACTCATCAAGCTGAGGTTAGGCATAGGAGAGAGAATGTATGGACCTACAGTGTTAAATCGAACAGTTCAGAAATAATTGTTTGTCAAACATTTCTTCGTGGCCTTTACCAGATTTCAGAAATAAGGCTACATGTTATCCAGCGTAAACTTCTGGATGGTGAATCATTTGGAGAGAAACATGATACCCACAACAATCGCCCTCGCTCAATCAATTGTTTGGGATCTTGCTACACAGCATTTAAGTCTTATACCTAGCAGAGAGTCTCATTATTCAAGGACCAAATCAAGTAAAAGGTATTTGTAAATCCTAACCTGTATCCAAAAAAGTTGTATGGCATGTTTATTATATTCTGTAGAGAAAAAAATTTGACATGTCAAAATTGCCAAAGTACAAGACATACCACAAGTTTTTTAAAACTGAATGTAACTACGGGTTTACTTTACCGAAAACAGATTAATGTGATTATTGTTCCGAGTGTAAGTTGAAACTAGCAGGTAATCCAAATGATCCCTATAGACTACAACATGAACTCCATTTAAGAAAGTACTGTGCTCACAAGAGACTGAAAGATGATCTGATTAAACGTAGTAAAGAAAATAATAGTCAAATATTAGTGCTGGAATTTGATTATGCCCAAAACTTGCCCCTGCCGAAGACAAATGAAACGTCTCAATTTTATAAGAGGCTACTATGGATGTACTTATTTAATGTACACTGTCACAATGATGACAGTAGTCGACTGCACTATTTCTTAAGAATCCAGGCACAGTACGTTCATTTTTATTTGATGTTATCAATGACAAATTCAACCATACTTCTTATAAAGAAATACATCTTCTTATAAAGAAATACATTTCTTTTCAGATGCAGCAGGAGGCCAAAATAGAAAACCTCTTGGTCACAACATTTTGTAGCTGGGTAGCAATGAAATTCAAAATAAAAGTTACACATATGTTTCCTATGCGAGGGCATTCTTTTAGCATGTGTGACCGTAACTCTGGTATTTGTGGTACAAAAATAAAAAGAGGAAAACATTCATACAACTGCAAAATATGTACGACTGCTAGTGGCTGCAAGACAAAACCCATCTCCATTTGTTGTGAAACACGGTGCACCAATTATACTGAAGTGGTCAGAGGGTTTCAAGATTGTAATGTCTAGAAAGCCAGCAAGAAACAAGTACACATTTAAAATACAATCATACACAAGGTTAACGTTTCCACCCTCATGAGTAGCTGCTGCAAAAACTTAACAATGGATTATTTTTAACTTTTGTGTACTTCAAGAAAAATGAAATTGCAATGGATTTACACCAGCATCTTTCAGAGGCGGATAGAGTCCAAACGAACACAAACAAACAAAGAAAAATAGGTCAGAAGTCTTTTTAAGTTTTTAGAAGCTGATGATGTGAACTGGTATGAAGAGGTGTTTCAAGCTTTAAAGCAATGTGTTGAAGTGATTGAGATGGGAAGTGATGAAAGTACTTATAATAAATTGATGTGTTATTGGGACTATTAACAAGAATGAGAACTGTCCTCAGTGCATTCTTTTTCAGTTGTTGTAAATGTGAGGAATGTACACACTCCATTTTCATTTACAGGAGTATGATGACTATTCAGAAGCAGGCAGGGTAAGAGGCTGTGATCTTTTATGTAATACAATATGACTGTATTCACTACAGTTTCATTTTCTGTACGACGTGCTTGTTTGTGTTGATTTTTACTTTATTTTTTCTGTTAGTTGGTAATGTTTTATCTGGCTATTGTTTTCTACCCTTTTTACTATTATTGCGATTTTAGGTGAATAAAAACAAGGTCTTATCACTTTCTATAAGTCGATAATGCACTGAGATTCCGACTCCCGCGGGCGAGGCTAATAATTGTACAGACCCGTCAATCTAGCGCGGCCGATACACTAAGTTGAAGTTGAGTTTGTAGCACCCCGCTATCTGCCGTCAACGCGGATTAAGTGGTCGTGTCGGTGGTCTGCTGCCCCGACCTAGTGACCCTACTTGAAATCCCGCTTATCCACCGCATTTAACATCGCGCCGCCGAACAACTTCACTCGCCCCGTCGTTGTTACTCAGTTGATCGGGTCGTCTTGTCAGAGGTCTTCCGCCCTGACCTTCAACGCCCGAACCCCCTGTTAGTCGTACATTTAATGATGTTTTAAAAAGAACTACATATTTTTATTCATACACAGTTAAAACTTACTTAACTTACAGAACTGAGTGCGATGTAAAACTGTCTTCCAACACAGAGAAAACCTATCTCCTTAAAAAGGGCGTATGCAGATGTTTCTTTCTTTTGGTATTATTTTCTTAGTTTCTTGCAACACAGTAAATTTGATAATATACACGAAATGGTGATGTATCATTTTGAATAATTTATTATGGGGTCTTTAGTGAAAAATTTTGTTCTATTGAAGTTACAAGCATTCAAAATCTAAATGGTTGATTTTCTGAAAATGGTGAACTCTGGTATACGCCCTTTTTACATAGAACTCTTCAATTTGTCTTGTCAATATTTACTACAAGTTTATTAGTACTAAACCATTCATCTATAGTAGCAAGTACTTGGGATGCATTTTCTGTTAGTTTACATTTCAATATATTTCTAACCATTATGCTAGTATTATCTGCAAAAAAAACAGTGATTGCTTGAGACTCTATACAGCTGGGTAGATCATTAATTTATATTTAAAAAAAGAAGGGGGCCAATGCCATGACTTATTTTACCATGTGTAGAACTAATGTTAATTCTAGAAGTTTGGTCATTATGCTGACAGTTTGTGTTCTAGAGGTAAGGTAATATCAAGTAAATTTTTTAAGTTACATCTTACCCCATAATATTCCAGTTTTCTAGCAGAATCGGATAATTGACACAGTCAAAAGATTTTGCTAAGTCAAAGAATATGCTAATGACTGATTCATGGTTGTTAAGCGCTTCCAGAATTTCGGTATTTAACGTAAAAGTGGCACTGTCTGTAGACATTTTCTTTTGGAAACCAAAATGAGATGGATTAAGATTTTACTATCTACTATGTGATTTAACAGTTTTAGGTAAATGACTTTTTCAAGGATTTTGGAGAAGGTATTTAAAAGAGAGGTTGGCCTGATATCTATGCCCTTATCTGCAAGTCCAAAGCCTTTATAGGATCCTTTCAGAAATACGTTGTGAAATGAAAGCAACAATTAAAACTTCTGCAAAGGACATCAGAATAAATTACATAATATTTAAAATGTACACTCAAGCAAAATCGCCAGCAAATTATCAGTCACCTATTGCATTACTTTTAGTATTACTCAGAACAGGTTGTATTTGTTTAAAGAATTGTCTTGGAAATTGAGTTTGCAACTATAGGCTATATTTTTTCTTATGTGTATGTATCTATTTCTTTTTTGTGTTTGGTGTGTATTTAAAATCCTGTTTATTTTATTTTATATTGTCAACTTCTGTGTTACTAGGCTAGGTTGTACCTACTATTTATAAGAATTGATTTATTGTTGTGAGTTTTTGTATTTATGTATTTTAATAGGAGTACTTTTGATGAGTTCTATATCATGTAAATGCTCAATGGAACAATAAAGATATCATCGTATCTCAATAGTTTTGCTACATGCTGATAGTTGTTGTGCATAAAAATAACCAAAGTATAACTCAAACTCGTGGACAATTTTCATAAATGTAACTTGCAGAAATTATGTATGCAATTTGGCTAGGACCTTATAATAGTATAAGAAAGCTATGTGTTTGTACGTTCTAGAAAATGTCTCGTTTCACTTTATCTTAATAGGTAGATGGGTTTGAATTCACAACTTGAGGTTGAGCAGTCATAAATTTACTTAGGATGGATTAATTCAAGTCTTGAACAATGCTTAAATTACATAACCTAGTAAATTGCAACAGTAATTCTTTAAGTACTTATGTATGTAACATGATTAAGAATCCAAATAATAATAAATGTGAACATGACTAATATCGACAAATCTGACAGAATTAGTCGTCATTGTTATAGCTGGAGAATCTTAATAGCAGTACTTTCTTTTCAGGGTGTAAGGTGTTGTTGAAGTATCTGTCAACTGCCAGTCAAGGTTGACAAACTTAAAGATGGGTGTACCGACTAGCCTATGGCAGTAATAAAATAAGTTGTAGGTATGCTTTCTTTTGTAGGCCTACGATTTGTCCCATCGACAGTGAGGTCATTAAGAGACTATAAGTGATAACACATAACAAACTTTCAATTTGAACTAACCCATAAAACACCCATGCCTTACATGTGACTCTAACCCAAAAGCTCTTGTACATGTTGTAAGTTTTATGTTCAGAAAGACAGAAAGCAAATGCTCCCTGATATATGTCAAATGTATCTGTTTGTGCTCTAAGGTATTCTATATTTTCTATAACGCATATTATATCTACCTTGTATATGTTTTGATAGTTGTATTGTATTTGTTCTGTACCTGTTGTAATTGACATGTTTCTTATCCCTGTTCTGGGATCAAACAGAGTGCACAGAACTAAAAAAAAATATTACTTGCAACGACTCTTCTTACTCGTCAGTACCTACATCACCTGATATGTAACTGTCTATTTACGGGAACAGTGAACCACATTTTATTTGCTAATTTTTTCAGTTCGTTTGTTTACAAAGAAAACTATTTAATTAATTAAACATCTTCGCATAAAACATTCACATCTAGGCGCATGTACATATATGCATTTAATACACGGTAAGTATGCATATTATTCTGATTTGCCATAAACAAAAATTTATGTATAAATAATTTCTTAAATCGGAATGAATATCAAAGAGTATAATAACTAAATAAATATATTTTGTAAGTTAGGTCTAATACCTACTCCTTGTAGCATTTGTAAACACTTATTTTTTTAGTCGCGACCTTCGATTGCGCTCGGTCGAGTTCGGTTAACTTCGGTCCGGGTGCTACTTGTATGTGAGTTGTTGGTTTCCCGGCTGGTAACATGACACTGCGCTCGCCAGTCGCAGGTCACCGAGTGGCTGCACATATTGAAAGTCAGGTTTTTAACAGAAAGAGTGTGTGCAAAGAACAGCGTCAGCTGAAAAATTATTTACTATTGTTTTTAGTTTTTTATATGGTATTTATCTGTTTATTTTTTATATTGTTCAAGTATGTATTATTGTTTGTTCGATTCTTGACTGTTTTTGAAGGATGGACACAGATATTATTGAAGTTAGCAGAAGTTGGTTTGTTGATTGTTTTTGAAGGTTGGACACAGATATTATTGACGTTGGCAGCAGTTGGTTTCAATGTTGTGTTTACAGTTTTCGTGCCAACTGTTTGAAAATAGTGTACATGGCCGGATCAGAATCACGTATTTTATTTTTATTTCATTCTATATATTAGCTATTGCTTTAATTACGTAAATATATTTTGCTTGTGGTTAACCTATTTAAATTATTTTGGGCTATGTAATGGCTGACTTAGGATATTTGTTTGTGCTTAATGGAATAATAGTGCTAAAAGACTGGCTTAACTAAGTTATTCCTCTTGTGATTAATGGGTGCAAATCTGTGATTGTTTCGGCGGAGCAGCGAGACGCAACAATGCTAGCGAGAGACGAGCTTTGGCTGAGAGAACAAACGCTAATATGTTTTGAACGAATGATTAAATTTCTTAAAGGTTTTTGAGGATTGGATCAGTGTTCTTTAGGAGGAGAGACATGCAATGTCGCATGTTCTCGTTTAGGTGACTTTAATTAGTACAGAGAGAGAGAGAGAGAAGTGGTATATATAAGTTGTTCGCATGGATTGTGTAGTAAGTCGACACCAAGCAGACTGTGAGCTATTGACCGAAGATAACACGGAGGAAACCACTGCCTTACGAGAACATCTAGACAACACAGGAACACGCTCCCCGCAATGAAGACGTCAGCTAAGTCTCGCAACACGCATATCTCGTTGTTTAAGCCTGTATTTAGCCTCTTCAACTGTCATACCCTTTCGTAGTCTAATGTTAGCGTTCTACCTCTGGAAACTATTTCCCTCAACGACTATCCCTGGGTAAAGAAAATCATGCCTACTACTGAGTTTTGCTGTAGCACTAACTAAATTAACAAATTCTATTTTCTAGTGTGAGAGCAATATAAATTACTCAACCATGTTTACACTCATATTTCTATTTCAGACTAAGTTGTCTTACTTATTTCATTTTCTGGCAAATATATTTGTTTATAACTATGGAAATTAGGAGTCAGCCAAGTATCATTAATTATTTCAAAGTCAATATTACTTGTATACCGAGAAGCATCCATGTTGTAACACACTGAACAGCCATCTTGTATTTTTTTTAAATATTATTGGACTGTAGTTCCTCTTTGATTTATTATCTAGTAGTTCTACATGTTAGAAATTATAGGATCACCAGCGAACTCATCCAGAACATAATGTGGTAAGACAGTCTCTGGTGTTTTCCTTATTCGAAAACTGAACCCTACGCTTAATGAACAGAGCCATTTTTAAAATGTATTTCCTGAGATTCCGAACCAATGGTAGGTCAAAACCATTTAATATTGCAGTTCGGCATAACATTATTGTGTTTTGCATCATATAGTAAGTATCGTTGCAAAGCGAACTGCATTACGTTGCACAGTCTTGAGTGTTAGATCAAAAAGATAAATATAAATGGCTAACAGTCAAAACAATTTCCAACAACTTTGTTTGAATCTGGTAGTACAATTCACTGTATGTGTAACAGGGGTTTTCAGTAGCTACTTTTTTTTTCAATTTTAAGTATCTTTACGTTCGTGGTGATTACAAAGAAAATATGTGTGGTTCTTTCCTGCCCGATATCATGTTGTCAACAATTTTTGAACGTTCACTTTATTGGTTTATAAGTTGTTTCTTTATCTTATAATACTACGAAGGCATTTACTGTGGTTATAGTTGAATATACTTATCGTGCCAGCGTAATGTGATCTCTTGTATTAATAGATGACAAGTTTATTAATTATTTGATATTCTTGGTACTGCTATCAATTTTATGATTGGTTCACTTATAACATGTACACCATGAATCGGTCACAAAGAGAAACACTTCACAGCACGCTTCAATAAACCTAACGATTACAAAAGAATTCACGTGTGTAGCCAGTTACAAAATATATACAAAAACTAATAATTTAACAGGTTAAAAGGATGCCACCTACCACGCGCTTCAAATGTGTTACAATGTATTAGCAAATATGGAATTTTTAACGAAACTATTCCGCATTTGCTCATTGTGCCAATGTACGAAAAGAAACACATTTCGGATAAGGACAGAATGTCATAATTTGAACGGCATTTTAATTAAAAACACTGTTTCTAAGCCCTCATACATAACTAAAAATGATCATTTGAAAAGGCTGTACTTCAAAATTTACCAACCGAATGTATATGAAACTCAGATTGGATCATGCAGTGAACTTTTCTACAGACGCGTGGACGGCGTTGTAGGGTATCACACTTCGTTTTTTATGCGAAATCGCTAACTTATTCGTATTATGTACATATACGAAAATAACACACATTTGAAACTATGCTTCAATAGTAATAAAAATTCAGTACGCTTGTTAGAAACATGATTTTTGGGCATTTCAAAATTGCTAAAAACAGCTGTTTTTAGACTGTTGTAACTCCGAAAATAGCACCTGCATTCGTGAAGAGCTATGCTTTGACATTTAATTCATACTGTCAAAATATAAAATTTTAGGGTCACTACTTAAAGTTGCATAGGAAAAAATTCCACACAGTAAACCTTATATGCTAGTTAAGACGCGCTGTGAATACGAGACGATATGCTTCTCGTCGAGTGTGATACTCTGGCTCTTTACCACTCCGCTGTTCCCACCCGTCAAACTTGGGAATTTGAAACCGGTGAAGACTCCTCTTTAAACGCCCGTAGTAAAAAGATATTGACGGGAATCTTACACGCTAGTTCAGTGCTCGGCACTTTGTGGAGAAACTGTCCTGTGTGCGCTTCAGTGTCACCCTTATAGTTCCGTCACTACTGAGTCTGTAACGCGCAGGTAGGCGACGCCCTTACAAATAAATACAGCAGTAGTTAGAAGAGAAGCGTGTGTATACCGAGCATCTTTGTCGGTTTTCCTGCGGACTCGCCCAGCTGACAGTAAGACGTCACTTCCGCTTGCAGTGTGGGACTGGCAGTTCCTCTGCTCCTGGGCAAGCACTCTGACACCCTCACCTGCTGCCTCTCCTCATCACAGTTACCTTGCCAAGCTTTGCACATATGATGTAAAGTAGACACGCAGGACTACACATCTTACGGACTATGATAAAAAAAATACCACTTAACTTTTAAACCATTTCGAAACGTATCTTGCTACTTTGATAACAAATTTGTTCTAGTACCGACATATATGTCAAGTATCTAAAGACTGTGAAAAAACAATATGTACACCTACTCACATCTGAAAGGCATCTCATACATTAAGAGAAAGGTATATCGTACATTAAGAGAAACAAATGATACTGTCTCTTAGAGCGAGTGACAACTAAACAAGAGTCCACACCCATACACCCATGTGTCAACGAACCTCTTTACGCTCGTTTAACAACATTCATACCAAAGGACATGTCTGTCTATATAGTTTTTTCTCTACCTGTGACTATAATAAGCTGATTGGTAAACAGAACCAACTGACCTCATCTAAATTACTGCATATCTGTCTATTCTGATGTCAGGTTTGGCCAAGATATGTGTGTGCGAGTATATATATACACATACATATATATATCATTTGGGCAGAAAACACCTGATTAGTTAAAATTAAATGTTCTAATTTTACATTTTTTTAAGCATTATTAGTTAAAATCATACTGTTCCATCTTCAAAAATTTAACTTAGGCCATAATAGAACTACAATTTGTAATAAAACTTCCAGGGTGATTTTTGTATTAGCTCATTTTTATGTTTACAAAAATAATCAACGCAAAATATTTTGAAATAATAAATCAGAGCATTAAATATCTTGGAGTTAAGAATTTCTTCCATCTAATTTAGAAAAAAAATCAATCTTACTAAATATTTTAAAATAATTTCCAATCATGTAATTTTTAAAATTGTAGTGTATGATATGACACACAATGCTATCTCGTTTATTTTCCTTCAGAGAAGCTGAAAAAGCAAGTTGGTGGCCAATCCCAGGGCACTGCACAACTCAAACTCTTCTTCTAGAAAACATTCAGGCTTAGTCGACGGTCCACTTGAAGAACTTCCTAAGAAGATTATTCGACCATCATGTTTGCAAAAACAGCAAGGTATATCTGAAGTTTTTCAGTATGAAAGTTCTTTTAGTGAGGGTGGAGGACGACATGCAGCCATCACCAACTGCATTATTTTATAGTAAAAGATAAGAGGCCATTTTGTATTGTTAAAGGTACAGGCTTTCGTAGATGAATCGGGAACATTGCTCCTGCCTATCAATACCATATCCTAACAAGCTCAAAGCTCTGCTTGACACCAAATTCGACACAGTTAATAAAACTTTCAAGGAAGCATTTTAGGTTGTCATTTTTTACATAACTTGTTACATATGTAGTGAAATTATGACCACCAGAAGTGTTTTAAGGGTCACTGTTCTCTTCATTGAAGGCAGAGAACTAATATCTCGTGATTGCTGCAAACGAACTCGCAGAACGTCACACTGGCGGATATACTTAAAACCTGGGGAGTAGATTTGTTCAAAATTAAGGCTACAGTTACAGATAATGGTGCAAATATTATTGCTGCTATTAATGAAATTCCAGAGTTAGCAGAAACAAACGTATTCCATCTTTTGTCCACATTTTTAGTTTGGTAATAGAAGCAGTTACTGGAGATTCCACAATTTTTCCACTTGTATCGAAGGTGAGATATATAGTTAAATGGGTTAAATCAGTGCAATTATTAGTGAGGCACTGCAGAGTGCTCAAAGAGTACAAGGTCTAGGTGAGGGAAACTTAAAAAAAAACTCATCCTAGATGTAAGAGGTGGAATTCGAACTATTAAATGATCGCTAGGTACATTGAAATTACTGATTTGATTATTCCTATTCAAATTGAAGACCCTAAAGCACCACCTCCTGTCACTGGCTCAGAAATGAAGTCCTTAAATAACTTGTGGATCTTCTCAAACCTTTAGAGTTAATGACATTGGAAGTATCTGGTGAGCAACATGTAACAATGTCGAAAGTTATTCCTGTCATCAGCTGCTGCCACAACAAAATTAACCAGTAGTTCCAACAAGGCGACAATAGAAATTAGCTCAGACACTCTTTTTAGCAAAAATCGAAAAACCATTTGGACACACTGAATCATGCCTTCCTGTCGTCGCCTTTGCAAATATATTGGGTCCAAGGTTCAAAAATTTGTACTTCACGAACCCTGTATCTTGTGGAACTGCTATTTACCATTTGAAACGAATGATTAAGGCGTCGGTATTACAATCATCCAGCGATTCTGAAGAGACTGTGAGCCAGGTATAAAAGAGTGCATCAGCATATGACTTCAGGAGTTACCATAACCAACTGGATCATGGGAAAACTAAGGACAAAACAGAATCAAGGAATGAGATGTCAGTCTATTCGGGAAACAATGTAACTCCCCTGAGCTCGGATGCAATAGTTCAGAGGGAAGAAATGAAGACAGTTTACCCCTGTTTGTATAAGAAGGCGAAGAAATATATTTTCATAATGGTGACGTCTGTGCCTGCTGAGAGGTTATTATTCTATATGGCTGAGGTGATCATAGACAAGGCTAGAAATCGCCTTTTAGGGAAATGGATGGAGATGCTCTCATTTTGAGTGGTTGTGATGAAACTCACTTTTCTTTACTTTTATGTGCCAAAACTTGCATAGACTGTGCGCCAAGACTATTGTGATTAGTCATAAATAAGAACATATACCAAATTTAAAAAAATTAAATTAATAAATTGAGGGATTGTGACACTAGCTTTTATGTCACTCACACACTTATTAAATTATATTCTAATTATTTTAGCATTTTATGAAATCATTTAATTATTATGTCCATTTTAATAGCTGCTATATAAAAGTAACAGAAAAATTGTTTTATTTTCAAAATTGTTCAGTATTAATATGATACTGGTATCGATACTTTTCTTGTGATACCAGTATAGAAAAGGTATCGATACCAATATTTCGATACCCCTTTCAATCCTAGCACCGATACTTTCGTAGTACCGCAATATCGCTAAGCTCAAGTAAGTTAGTGTTGCAAAGAAAATTACAGTAAATTAAAGGCGAGGGCATGAGAATTAAGGCAACCTAAAGCTAGCATTTCAGCTACCTAAAATTAGATGGCTGACATCTTTACAAAAGGCCGAATTTAATTAATTGTAACATTTAACTATATAACTAATGGGAAATATGCTGCGTGTAGGCAATGAACATTTATTATAATCACCATGTCGAAAAATGTTCACCACATATTTTAACCTCTGAAATATTGATCTGGTAGTCTCATATGTAAACAGATGCATCCATGATAAGAGTACGAAGTGCCGAGGTTATTCGACGAAGACCATTTGGATTTAATTGAAAAAGTCGAAAATCTTTAGCAACGAAATGTACGTCTTCGTCGGTATTTGCGCGATGGCCAAAATCCGTGCGAATACTTTTCTGACATGGAGTTTGTGTAACGTTTTCGTTTTACGAAGGAGACCATGCTGAGAACAACGGTACCTCTCGTTGCTGCCGATAACACAGATAGGATAGGATTTCCAGTGTCACCTCTCATGAAGGTTGTAATTGCGTTGCGATTTTATGGGAGTAATAGTTTTTTGGTGGCTACAAAACAAGCTAAAGCACAGTTATATTTGATTTCAATGTGTTTAGTTGCAACAAAGAAACAAGATGGTACTAAACTCAAAAGTTCTGTCATCGTTTAGAAATGAATAAGAAATAAAATGTAATGTTTTGTAATCTGCATTGTAAAAGTAATTTCAGTAATTTTTAATAGTTTTGAGAGCATTTAAACATATATGTCTGATATAATGTCAACAAACAATTTTTGTTCAAAAATAAACCTAAGATGTAAATTCGACACTATTTAGCTTATATTTGGTATTGGGACTGATTTTTTCAGAAGTAGTCCTACATAAAAAATAACTTGTTAAGTTGGATTGTGTTAGGTAACCTGACCTAACATTAGGTTATTTAACCTAATATAAACCAACATAACATTTTTTTAAGTAGGACTACTTGCAAAGTATCTTAACAGTCCTATGTAATGATTTTGCTCAGTTTGGTTATTTTAATTAAGTTAGGTTACCTAATGTAACCTATCTCAACCTAAATTAACCATAAATAACTCAACATAACCGTGTAACCTAACCCAAACTAACCAAACAAAAGTTTTTTATGTAGTAATACTTCTAACATTCCTAGAAACACTTTTTATTAGAAAACTATACCTCTAAAATCAATAGTTTGGCCGGTACGCGATGATTAGTTATTCATAATACTTACCGTCATACGAATTTGTTACGGTGTTTTTATGACTTGTCAGGTATAAATTGGTTACTATAAAACTGTATTGAAAATATTCTTTGTTGCATAATGTCTGTGGTAGTGTTACACAGGCAACTATGAGCAGGACTACAAAGGTAAAGATGATATAATAAATTTATTAATATTTAGATTTATTAATATTTAGTAGTATTCTACAAGTACTGACTTTCATAACAGGTAGCATCCTCTGAATTGACTGGACATCCCTTGCAGTTTGTGCATTTTCCTGGACAACAGCAACTGCACGAATATTACCGGCAGTTCTACGTGACTGGTGGGTTTCCTGGTGTAACTGGGTGAATTGCTCCCATCCACATTGGCATTAGGAGCCCAGGTGGTGAATTTGCAGAGCTCTACCGGGATAGGAAAGGATATGTCTCATAATGTTCGGATATATTTGTAGATATGTTCACTAGATAATATTATTGTCTAAACAGTTGTATGTGTAATTTTTACTGGATACAAAACTGTTAGGCTTAATGCTAATGTAAGAGAATTATTTGAAATACGTTATCGCACAATGTTACTGTCAGCGCAATAATTGTTGTTGATATGTTCGGTAACATTGGTCTGTTTAAATTTTAGGTTGTTGCACATCCGGATCTACAGATCTTGGGGATTGTGACTGCGTGGCCAGGCAGTCCTCATGACTCCAGGATTTTCAATAATACCAGAGTTATGACATATTTATATTAGAAAATCACAATCTGCCTGGAACAATGGCTACTTTCAACTGCCGTTTCCCTTCACTCCATTGTTTGCCCCAACAACAGCAGCAGAAAACCGCTACAACGCAGCACATAAGAGGACCAGGAACACAGTGGAAAGGCTGTTCGGGGTGTCGAAGCAACGGTTTTCATGCTTCGGTCATGGACTACGAACAAGCCTGCACACAACCACCAGGGTCACCGCTGCATGTGCTGTGTTGCACAACATTGCGGTTGCTCGTGGAGACCCACTACTACCTCCAGCCTCCTGTTCCTGTGGAGAATACACCTTGCAATAACCATGGAACATATTCATTCGGCCAAATTTCAACAGAGCGATGATCATGTTTCCACGTAGACAAATAATATTGACTGGTACAAACATCATGTGAAGTTGTTCGCATAATTCATCATTATTTGCTTATATGTAACATGGTATATATATATATATATATATATATATATATATATATATATATATATATATATATATATATATATATGCCCCCGGGGGGACTCTCCATGTAAAAAACAGAGTAACTCATTGCATGCTGTACTTCCAGATATTTACCGCTTGCAGTAGATCTCTTAGGTGATGTGAAAACTGGCACAGAATGGAGCACCATAATCAAGTAAGTGAATTTTATTTTATTAATACTAATAAATGTGCATGACAACAAATTCTAACAAGCTGTTGTTCTGTATGCAGAAGATTCTTTAATCATTTAACACTTGGTTGTATGTTATTTTACCAATATTTTATAACATAAATGTATCAAGTTAATTAGACATACCATAAAATGTTACACAAAAAATAATTTTATTAATTTCTTGGCATGATTGGGTTAATTATGTGTAGCAGTACAGTACATAACAATGCAAGCAAAATATAATGCACACACAATGAAGTCAATAATTCGAATTTAAGGGTTTTAATAGTCCACTAAATTCTGGAAGTTATGTGTGTATAGTTTCAAAAGATTGGAAAGTACTTTTAATTACTTTAATGCTGGCAAGATTCGTGAAATGTCTAGTATTCAAGTACCCCACAAGAATTCTAACACACACACATACACACAGATTATTCACAAGGAGTCAACCACGCTCCCCCCCTCCCCCAAAAAAAAAACTCTCTCTCTCTTACTCATATTTTCCCTTGCATCATTCGAAGTGAAAAAATAATACTATAATAATAGTATATAACTTGCAATTGGTCAGCTACTGAAACCACGCCAGTCACCTACCAAACCTCTCATTAACATTACAACCCCTCTAGGTATTACCAACTCTGCCAAAAATTAATTCTACTCCCTCAACGACCTTCTAAACATAGGCTGCGTACACTGCTGTATTCTGCACTCAATCATCTGAATCTTCTCACTATTATTCCCTTTCCCTCAAAACTCTGCCCAACTTAGGCAATCTAACTTACCCCAGCCTCCCTAGCCATTCACCATACTGTACATCCTGACTAGCCTTTCCACTCTTCTCCTTTACTTCAATCAATTCCATCCCAATTCCAACATCATGAGGGCTGAAAGTTCCCTATGTATTTACCAGCCTAGCCTTGCCTTTTCCATTTATCCTTCGGACACATTGCTGCCCGTCTTAGTACCTTCTCAATTTCCTGCACCTCAAATCCCATGTACGGGTCTCGCGTGGTAGCAACAGCATCGAACTGTGGCGATGTGACGATCGTGCGGCGCCCGCTGATTCGCCGCCGTTTTTCTGATGATCACGAGGGTGGTGTGAAATGCGTGGTGGTGTCGCTGACTTCCTGGTCTTCGGCCCGGCGAAGTGGTAGGATGTAAGAAGTGCATTGGAGGTCCCTACAGCTGTGCATCTAGCTCTAAAATGGAGAGATAATATTGGATGCAAAACTGCAGAACTTATGCAGACGGCTGTAGAAGCCAAAACAAGGATACAATTATGGCGGCAATGTTGGAAACAGCTAGCACAAGTACAAATATAACCGAAATATCATTGAGATACTTCGAAAGTTTCCATGTTCAAAGCGAAGGAGACACTAAGCATTGTACCATTAACATAGCAGTCAAGCACGCTGGTAATACCCATGTTCCTTCACAGTTGATACCAATATCTCGCTTAGCATGCGAGAAACACCAGTACCCTGTTCACCAGTTGCAATTTTCTGATTTCATAGACTTCACGACACTGTCCAAGCAACTACGAACACTTAGCATGCGCCAGGCCCTACGGACAATGCTACTGATGGTGCTCCAATCAACTGGAAGAACAGTATTTATCAGCCCGAGCACAATATTCTATAAGACCAGCCACCTGGAGTCGACTTGTAAAGAAATTTTGCTACCAAGATAGAAAGAATCCCTGAAGAATGTTGTACTGGCCTTTCCGCCCAGTCCTCATTCATAACAAGCTGTGAATGCATAAACATTGACTCTGCCTTCTCTCAGAAGATTGGTGAATTCGAATCTGTGAGCCGCAGAGTGTTGTCCTAATGAACTCGAGACGTTTCCCCCCCCCTCACCGCTCCCGACGTCAAGAATGTGTTTCGGCTACGCTCGGCCGTGGTCGGCCGCCTTCGTGCCTCCTCCCCTTCTTTCCCCTCCTCCCGGCCGTCTGCCGGGTGGAGAGTTGCATGAGCCGGGCCACTCGTCTCTACGCTTTCGTTTGATGCGTATGTCCGCTCGCCTCGAGGCCGTCATGGCACCAGAGCCACGTCTTTTTAGTAAACTGGTAAGCTTTCTCTTCAACTTCTTGTCTTAGTATAATTATTGTCTGCTTCTCTCAGCGTTTAGTCTCCGTATGCTTTGCTCGTTTGGTGCCATGTCGGCCGCGAGGGGAACGGAACTCCGCGACGTCATTTAGTTT
>PNEQ01082252.1:0-28183 GCA_003012365.1 Medauroidea extradentata | reverse complement strand
GCTTGCTTGCCATACGTTCGTGTGTCAATCTTTTGCCGTGTACCGTTTAATGGTCATTAAATCACTGTCTTTCGTCTATATGAGAGTATTCCTGGAAGTAGTGTAGTACCTTGAGTGCCCTGTTTGATCTGCCATAAGTGGCGTGTGTTGCGACTGTGGGTGTGGGGGTAACAAGGATACTTGGCCTTAAGCAGGCCCGTTGCCGTTGGCAACCCGCTTGTGTGATACGATACATGCCTTTGCTTATTTAGTAATAAATTGTGTCGTGAAACGGGCACAATGTGACTCAAAAAAGAATAAAACTCGGCTGAAGATACCTCATTAGAAATACAACGACCTAGCGTGGCTGTGCACAGGTGACATGCCAGTGATGATCAGAAGAACACTAACAATACTGTATGTCTCTTCCTCATTGATCTGGCTCAGTTAACATTACGAGGGTGTAATCTTCAGCATGTATTCTGACTTTATTGCAACCACATTAATGCAACATGAAGTTTAATTTTAAGGGTTGCACTAAATTGTTTGTAGGGACAATTTTTTTGTTTCCTTTAATTAACTATTCACATTTATAGGATGTTAATTTAATTCGTTTAGCATTTTCTTGAACAGTTTTTTTAACATTATTTATGCAATAATGTAGATTAAAATATTTGTTGTAGTTTTTCATAGTGAAAAATATGTTTAATAGTTACAGTAAGTTAATTATAATGCTACTACATTAACTTTTTGTTTTTGACAATTAAAAACATGCAAATGATTCTGTCCTACTCGTTACTAACAATGCATGTGTTTAATTTCGTTTTCATTTGTTTGTGTTCACAAAACACCCGAGTGTGATAAAAACTCTTGTTTTTTTTTTTTTTCATATTATATATTAGATAAGCATACAACATTCACTTTGAGGGGACGACGAATTTTCGCTACCTGGAATTGTTGTATCTGTTAGTTGATATTCATTGATATTTTCACGAAGTGACATTATCTCATTATTTGAATTTTCTTAAGCCCCAGTAATAAAACTGGCAAATTATAATATCAAAGCTACAAGAATAACTTCATTTACATCAAGAATAATTGAATCGCTGAGTGGAAAAAGGAAGAGATTCCATGATATGCTTAACAGAGAAAAACACATATTTGTGTTTCATACCTTTCCTGCGAGATTTATAAGAATGTGGTTCGTTGGGTGTTTGTAGGTAATAAAATAAGGAAACTGGCACCTTTGTAAAAATATTGGTATTTCAATATTTAGGTTCAATTAATTTGATATCAATACCTTGGGAACATATGGAATCTCTTCCTTTTTTCAATCAGTGATTCAATTATTAGACCAGACCGATATACC
Organism: Medauroidea extradentata; assembly: GCA_003012365.1. NCBI lineage: Eukaryota > Metazoa > Arthropoda > Insecta > Phasmatodea > Phasmatidae > Medauroidea > Medauroidea extradentata. The sequence continues at coordinate 26,835 of PNEQ01082252.1, read as the reverse complement.
ATTCGTGTTTTACAGCCTTCACAAGAGCGTGCAAAACATTCAAACTGCTCTCTTGAAAACCTGCGAAAACTGCGATGTCTATTCGTGAAAAAGGCGACGATTTGTTGCAATACAATACGAAGAATGTTATTTTGAGTGCGGATATTGTACCTTAATTTTTTAAATATTTATATGAATGTCACTTTTACTAGGGCATCAATTTAAACATAGTACGAAACGAATCTCAGACTAAACATTTATTTGAAACTACTGAAATGTGGAAAATCCGCGAGACGCGAAGTTTCTCGGTTTTCGGTGACTGCTTAATTTCACAAACACTACGAAGCCACTTTATTTCTAAACAGCAATCGAGTAACTAGAATTTAACTACCAACTTAAGAAAAACAAAATACGCACATGTAACATTGCTGGATAATTAGCGGATAGCTATCCGGAATTAATTCAGAGGTCGTAATACACAAGGGATCACTTTTCGCTTGATTACCTATTCAGAGGATAGTTGTTCGGCTCTTTTATTCGGAGTTGGTAATACAGGCCCTGAGTTTTTTCAGCAATTTTAGCAAATTCTATGTCTTCAAGCGCGAACTAAAAATACACTGCAAAAATATTTTCTAATTCTAAAAAATTGTATCACTATACAACTAACCTTAACGGGATTGGTGCACTACTTCCGTGTATTGTTCAAATTTTCCTACAGTCTCAATAAAAAACTGATATAGTTAATGATAATGGATACTTTTCTTATTTTCACATTGTTAAGTTATCACTGGCTTTGTTTAGACAGAGATTAAATGGAAATTAGAAATAAATGTTTGTCTTAATTTACAATCCATTTCCAAGATAAGCAGAGCAAGTGATACCTAACAATGCAAGAACGAGTAAAAAAAAGTATCCAATAAGTTATGAACAACATCAGTTTTTAATTAAGTCAGTGTAAAAAAAATATGCCAAAATATGAAAATATAAGCGAATCACTCAGAACCTTTAAATATTCCCACACTACCAGCCACTTTAATGCTATTGCATAGTATTTAACAATGATAAAATAAAAAAAATGTACTATTGTATTTTTTTAACTTTAGGCCATGTGCAATAAGTATAAATCCAGTCATGAATTTTTTTAAATTTTTTCTTAATATATAGAAGCTAACCTTAAGCATTCCTGTGCTATTAAATTTTGTTGGCTAAATTTTTATAAAAAATTAAAAATTATTTTAAAAAAAGTGGTTTCTCATGACTTTCTTAAAGGATTTTCAATGATGTTATTAATTTTGCCCATATTTAGGATATACAAGTGCAACTTTTCCGCACTATTAGAATTTAACGTAGTAAATAGTTTTTTTTTTTATTTATCGGCCCATCCTATTGTATAGTACAGGAGTTACACCTTATGTGCAAACTGTTTCAGTCAGGTGAAGATGAACCAGAAAGACAAATAACAGAAACCAAGCTCTGCACTTCTGATCCCGCGGAGTCGAGTACATAAAAAATCTTTTTTTCAGTAGTTGCAACGACATTGGCATTTATTTCCAATCTTCTCATGTTTCGGACGATACGAAGGAACTATTGTAGAGAAACTTGGGTACCTTCAAATCATCATAATTTTGAAGTGTAAGTTTCAAAATCTGGCAAAAGGAGAATTTTTCAACTGCAGTGGCTTGATAGTTTTCCTTGGTTAGATTCTTCTGATAACTTTAAAGGAGTGTTTAGTAAGACCGTTCTCTTCGCTACAAAGGCAGGTTCAGATAAAGGCTCATACCAGACTCTCAACAGTCACGTTGGATCACCAATCACCAACAGGAAAGATGCAATTGAAGCATTCAGGAATCATTCATCGACACAGTACCTTCAGGATGCCACACTAACGACACAGAACTTCATCGAAATACGAGAAGGGAAAAGAGAAAGTGTTCAAGTACAGTTATATACAAACGTGAATGATGGAATTGAAGAAGCTAAAGGTAAACTTAAAGCAATTGTTGAAACCATTGTACTCTGTGGAAGATAAGACATTTCACTAAGGGGAAATGAAGATTATGGTCGCCTAACTCTGGAAGAGCCAGAAATAAAAAAAAACAATGGAAAAGTTCAGGGCAATTCTAAGTTTCTGAGCAAAAGGTGGTGATCGAGACTTGATCGAATATATCCAGAATGCCAAAATTTAGACGAGCACCGCGGTACAAAATGAAATAATTTCTATAATTGGGAAAATTATTCAAGAGGAAAAAATTGGCGAAGTAAAGCAGCAAAATTGTGCTCTATACTTGCTGATGAGACTTCGGACATAAGTCGGACTAAAAAATTTTATCTGTATCTTAGATATGTAGATAAGCAATTATTTCAAGTGAGGGAAGATTTCTTGACTTTTGTTTCAGTATACGATGTAACCGGAATTTGTTTAACCAAAACACAAAAAAAAGTGACAACTCTACGGCTTGACCCACAGAACATGAGAGGCCAAGGGTATGATGGTAAAGCCGAGATGAACAGTGCCTTTCGTGGTGTACAAACCATTATACATGAATATTTCCCTACAGCACTGTACACACTGTTCGTCGTACTGCCTGAATCTGTGTTTAAACGACACATCCAAGGTTCAAGATATCAGGAATGCATTTGCGACAATTGGCGACATTTGTACGTTTTTCAGGACATCGCCAAAACGAACAACGAACCTAAAAAAATATTTCTCAACGAGTCACGCAACAAAAGAACGTGTTTGGCAAAGTACTGTGAAACACTATGGTTTGAGCGACATGAAGCTGTTTCTACATTCAGAGAAGCTCATTTACAGTTAGGGGCGGCTTTTGAAGAAATTATTGAAACTGGGAATGACTTTAAGAGGTTAAGCATCTTCATTGCAGTGTGCTCTTTCCAATTTCTGATTAGCCTGTATGCGAGTAACTTCTTAGGATTTACTATTCGTCTTTCTGAATACATGCAAAATGTTTCTGTTGATTTGAATGTGACAATAGAACATGTTGAGATTACTCTCAAAAAGTTATCAGAAATAAGGGTAAATGCTGAGTCAGAGTTTAGTGAAGTTTTCCTAGAATGTCAGCAAAAAAGTCAAGAATGTTGTGTAGAACCGCTACTACAGAGGCTGACTGGAACACAGAGACACCGAGAAAACACTCCATCGTCTTCACCCGTGCAGTATTACATACGAATACTGTTGTGCCATACTTGGATGAACTCATCTCTGAAAGAGCGGTTCACCAACTAAAAAGAAACTGAGAAACCTGCAGCATATCATACATAACAACTGTCAAACGAAAACTTTCGAAACTGTTAAACCAACTTTAAGGTTTTATCAGAATGATGTTAAGAATACGGATCGACAGATTTTGAAAGTAGAATGGCACATATGGACCATGCAATGGGAAGAAACTGAAACAAATTTAAAGCCGAAATATGCAGTCGATGTGCTTAACAATTGTAAAGAATGATTCTTTCCAAACAGTCATGGTCTTGTTATTCTTGAGACACTACCTGTTACTACGGCACCAGTAGAAAGGATTTTTTTCAGCCCTGAAACGACTAGAAACCTATTTGAGGAATATGACTAGAAATAAAATGGTAACGAGCTTGGCTTTTATGGCAATAAATCGAAAACTTTTGAACACTGAAGAAATTATTTCCAGATTTGTGAAACAAGGCAAGAGAAGAACTTAGTATTTAAAAAATGACAGAGAAGTCTATACTTCACATTCTTAAATTAGTAGGCGACTAAGCGTTAAACAACCAAATATAGCGAAGAGAATAAAAATCAATCACATCAACTAGCGAGTTGCTATTAGTATAAAATCACACATTTTTTTTTTCAAAAATTGGCATACCGGTATGCTTAATGTAAAAATAGCTAGTCGAATTACAGTTATCTGATTTGATTTGTACAATTATATTTACTATGGTCATCAAAAAGGAAATTCACCTGTATTGTATGTTACACTTCTCTTATATTGTTAATTGTATTAATATACTCTCATATAATGAAAAAAAACTCTAAATACAATACGAGTTTATGTGTCTAAATTAATTGATCATGTTAACAGAACTACAAGATAATTTATTCGGCCTTCAAATAACTTATTAAATTTTTTAGAAGACAGAGCTCAAAATGTTACAAAATCTACGATGTGTCGTAATTTCCCATATGCATGAATACATTATTTTATTCTGTTTACATTATAATAGGACCTAGTATGTTAGTTTTAAACATTTATATACATGTAAGATTATTGAAGAATTCATGTGACATGGTTATTCAACAATTGGATTTAACAGTATGTTGTTCAGAAAAAACTGCAATATTAAAGCATCAATTGTAGAAGCTATGTATGTAAATCAAAGATAAGAATTACCAACACAGCAATAAAGAGACTAATGTAATATTCAAGTGTTGGTCACACAATTGCCAAATTCAAGATAGTAATATTGAGAAAATTAATTAAATAGGTTAGTTTACCCTAAAAATATAACTGAATTTTTCTTTCTTTACTTGATGTTCAAAATAAACAATTGCTTGAGGACAGCAGGATAAATATTTCGTACATAGGACAAAACACAATAGAATTTTTGCATTTTATAAGATCTAGTTAGTACAAGCTATTTGGTGAATACTATTTTTGTCAAATAGTACATTCCTTCTTCAAGTTTATTTTTCACTATTTCACACATTATATTTATAGAAAAGAAAATAATCGTTGCGGTTGACCGCTTCAACAATGTTAACATTGCATTGTCTTAGTGTGTGATTTACATAAAGTGTGTGTGAAGTAAGTTCTTAAAATATCTAGCCATTAAGATTATATTGAAGAACAAGATACATTCCTATTAGTTTATTATCATCTATAATTTTGTAACTAATTCCCGGCGACTCCATTTTATGGCATGTAATATAACCCAACAATGCACAAATGTATTCAATGCTACACAGAAACTGGCCAAGTTATTAATAGTGATTGTATGACAGTTTATCATAGTAACTATATGTATATGTGCACATCTCTGATCTGTAAAAGCTTTCATCAAATAAAGGTTAACTTTGAAAAGTATATTCAATTACTTTTTATATTAATTTTGTTCTTGTGCGTTGTGATTATATTAACGATTTCGGTACCATAGTTCCAGAAATTTTGGTAGCAGCTTTGTTACATATTATGTTACAAAGATTCGAGGTATGATTTCTGAAAACCTTTGACTGGTCGTAGTGACTTTGGCTTCTCTTCTTTTACAGCAAGAAATTTCTAGATATGTCTATTGAATATTTGTTAAATTTTATTTGCCCCCAACACTTTAACTATGATTTCCTATCTAAGGGAAAAAAATTTCTAAAAAATTTTTAGTGAAAATGTCTTGTGTCTTAATCAGGTTTTTAAACATATTTTAAAAACATGCTGAGCAGGCTGACTTTGCAAAAAGAGCTTGGGTACCCATCTTCTGTCTTGAAATGTGTTAATATTTGTTAAGTTATTGACTCTGATCAAATTTTTCTTTAAAAAAGTTGCAATATTTCTGCCACGAAAACTGCTATTTTACCCGGAAAACTGCTAAAATAGCCTCAATTTGCATCTTAAAATCCAAATTTTTCCGTGAGAGGACTCCGGACCCCCCACTTTAGGGTGGGGATGGTTGAAGTTGGGCCACACCCTCTCCCTTCCTATCTAAAATACTGGCTATGTATCACCCGTGTCACATTTAAGCTAACAATGCCGAATTACAAAAACAACTTCTGCAATTCAACATTACTGGCTTAAAGTGAGTTTCTTCATGCGCAGCTTGTGCAGTTCCTCGGCATGCAGCATCTGCTGTGCATGAAGCTCTGCCGTGCATTGCTCTGCCGTGCATTGCTCTGCCCGTTCCTCACGTAGCACTGCCCGAGCTGCCTCTGCTTGTTAATTGCCAATTCGCTGTTCTTGAGCCTCCGCCATTGCCTTAAATGCCCTCATTCAGAGCCTGTGCTCTGCATGTTGCATTGCTAGGACTTTCAGTGCATGCTTGTCCGATTTATCGAAGTTTGTTATTTATGTACGTTTAGAGTTTTACCTAGCATGTGGACCAAGTGGAAGAACATTCTCAGAGGCTTCTTCTGGTGCACTTACTATTGGCTCATTGAGATCGCAGCCTACACAAGTGCCAGCTTCTGTATAAACCATATTGTCACTATCTAACGCATCTTCAACAGAATGAAGCACACCACTCAAAGCTATTTCTAGCTCTGGGTCCATGACAGGATCTTTCACAGGTCTTCCCCCAGTTGCATTCGTTGCCTAGTGCTAAGAGCAAGGGCCTTTTTCTGCTTGGTTTTCTCATTATCCCAGCATTTCTTCAGCTGGAAAGTTGTACGCTGCAAATTGTAACACAAAAAATGTATGTTTGTTACATAATTACAAAACTTTATAGGCCAGTGATACCTAACTAAAATGGACATACATAACCAATACTGTGCATAAATCAGTTACAAAGATGACATGACAATTTTTATGGAACTAACTGAATCGTTTTTGTACCAATTTTCGTGAATTACCAATATTATTTTCTGTGTGTGTGCTGCTTTCTGTGCCAAGTTAATTTCATTATCCATCGATATAATATATATATTGTTATGTTTAAAAAATGTCTATGTATTGTTAATCATTAATATTACTGAAATAAAAAATTAACATGAAATGTCTTCTTTTTTACCAAATATTTACTTACGCAAAGAAATTTTGTTTTTGGTCTTACACTCAACAGCAAGATTTATACCACTGGTGAGGTTAATATGAATGACAACTTTCTGCAAAATTTCCACGTGTAAAAATACGGGTCGAACATGCCTGTAATCTAACCTGGCTACATGATTTCATTTATAAATTACTAAGTTTACTGTAGCATTTAAGATAATGCACAGACATTAACTTTAACTGCAGTTTTATGTGCGGTTCCTGTTGTTTTATGTGCGGTTCATGCAGTTTTATATGCAGTTCATGTTGTTTTATGTGCGGTTCATGTTGTTTTATAGGCGGTTCCTGTTGTTTTATGGGCTGTTCCTGTTGTTTTATAGGCGGTTCCTGTTGTTTTATGTGCGGTTCATGCAGTTTTATGTGCGGTTCATGCAATTTTATGTGCGGTTCATGTTGTTTTATGTGCAGTTCATGTTGTTTTATGTGCGGTTCATGTTTTATGTGCGGTTCATGTTTTGTGTGCGGTTCCTGCGATGATATGTGCGGTACCTGCAGTTTTATATGCGGTTCCTGTTGTTTTATATGTGGTTCATGCAGTTTTATATGCAATTCCTGCAGTTTTATATGCAGTTCATGCAGTTTTATATGCAATTCCTGCAGTTTTATATGTGGTTCATGCAGTTTTATATGCGGTTCATGCAGTTTTATATGCAATTCCTGCAGTTTTATATGCGGTTCCTGCAATTTTATATGCAATTCCTGCAGTTTTATATGCGGTTCATGCAGTTTTATATGCAATTCCTGCAGTTTTATATGTGGTTCCTGCAGTTTTATATGCAGTTCCTGCACTTTTATGTGCGGTTCCTGCTGTTTTATATGCAGTTCATGTTGTTTTATGTGCGGTTCATGTTGTTTTATAGGCGGTTCCTGTTGTTTTATAGGCGGTTCATGCAGTTTTATATGCAGTTCATGTTGTTTTATGTGCGGTTCATGTTGTTTTATAGGCGGTTCCTGTTGTTTTATGTGCGGTTCATGCAGTTTTATATGCAGTTCATGTTGTTTTATGTGCGGTTCATGTTGTTTTATGTGCGGTTCATGTTGTTTTATGTGCGGTTCATGTTGTTTTATAGGCGGTTCCTGTTGTTTTATGTGCGGTTCATGCAGTTTTATATACAGTTCATGTTGTTTTATATGCAGTTCATGTTGTTTTATGTGCGGTTCATGTTGTTTTATATGCGGTTCCTGTTGTTTTATAGGCGGTTCCTGTTGTTTTATAGGCGGTTCCTGTTGTTTTATGTGCGGTTCATGCAGTTTTATATGCGATTCATGCTGTTTTATATGCGGTTCATCCTGTTTTATGTGCGGTTCATGTTGTTTTATGTGCGGTTCATGGTGTTTTGTGTGCGGTTCCTGCGGTGACATTTGCTGTACCTTCATAGTTGAATGGGGAGTATGCGTAGAAAATTGTTTTAGATAAGGTTGAAAAGTTCCAAAACCATACATCATAGAATGTCTGTTCAAAATATCACTACAAGTAAACCGACAATGACAAGACAGCACACTGAAATTTCATTCTAGTAATTTTATTTCATCTTACATGTACTTGCCTCACGTCTGCGCACACTGTTACGAGCTGTACATACTTTACCATAAAGGTGACAACAGAAGTACATCGTTAATGAATGTACTGTTCGAATGCTATAAATAAACTGAAATCGAGCACCCAGGTACATTCATTTAAATACTATTAGCTAAGCATGTCGAGTTCCTTCGCTTATTTCTAACATGCTTATGTTACATGTAACCTTTATACATTTGTAGCTCAGTTTACTTCTATGTCTCTTAGAGTGAAGTCAAAAAAATCTGCACTAAATTCATTCTTCTTTACAGGATAGTTATATTCCAAGCTCAATATTTTTGTGATTATAACTTACGACAAGACTTCATACGATTATTTGAGTCGTTACGTTCGTGAGCGAGCAGGTAGCTACCTAAAGAACTACATTTAATAAGAAGGTCTCAAATATGGTGCTCTATGACGAAAGTTATCTAAGCCATTTCATTTCATAACTACGTTGATTTCATAACTATGCAGATTTCATTTGTTTTCAGCACTCTCACATCAATATAATGTAACCTTAAATAAACTTTATTTTCATCTATCATTTATATTTTAGTGAAAAAATATTTCAGATACACTCATTGTATCTGTACTCTTAATACATATCACTGGTAAATCATGGAAGACTGTATCATAAGAACCAACTCCAAGACCAAGAAGTAGAATAAAATAAAATCAGCTAGTCACCATGTCCTTTTGTCAAACCTAAAGCTTAAAATGTATACCTTTTGTAAAATACTGATTTTAATAAACCAGTTGCAATCATATTTATCAGTAAACTTTTCGTTATTTTAAACATTCGAAACCGAGTCTCACGTTACTTCTTAACGCTGCTTGCTTGGCATTTTCGTATTTAACTTAAAATCCCATCGTGTACAGTGTAGTCTCATGCAAACGAATATTTATGTATGTTTAGTTCAACTAAATCTTACAGAAAATAACTTCCATCTTACTTTTTTTTCTACATAAAACACTCTAGTGTCAGTACTTTTCTCCAGAGTAATTAAATAATATACAATAAAATTAATTATCAACCCAGGAGTCTATTGACTGGTACGTAACGATTTTATTTCAGTCCTGGAGAAAACATACAAACAGTTCGTATCTCAATAATCATATTCTACAGTCACCTATGTTGTAGTTATTTTTGAAGTACAGTTTCTGTCGTGAATGTTTAATCCTTGTTTATTCGCATATACAGCACTACAGTTATCACATGAGTAAGTCTTGTACGATACACTAAACATAGAGTGACTTTGTTCATGGCGATGAGCATTCGAGTATGTACTAAATGAATTCCCACAGTAGCAACACTGTTTCAAAGAAGTATGCACATGATTTCCAGACATCACTTCCAGCTGAATGGTAGCCACTGAAACCGATGTCAAGTCTTCGATATCTGATGCCATCTTCTTAACGTTACAGTTTTACACTATATGTACCTATAAATGACGATACCGATCTGCTTTCCAGAATGTCTATCGACTAACTGAACTCCTTTTTACATAATCAGTGCTTAAATACCACCAATCATTCTACTTCGATGATTCTCATGTACCAAGCTAGAAGCTGGATAGCAAAGATGATGATGTTAACAGCACAATTTATACGCTGTAATCACATCATAATTCTGCTAGTCGTCGCTAGGGGGTCTAGGTGGTCGAGGTTTCAGATCTCTCGCCTCCCACCAAGACGATCAGGGTTCGGTTCCCGGATTTTCACATGCATACATCGTGTGGGACGTAGCAGTTGACCGGAGGGTTTTCTCGGAGATCTCCCGTTTTCCCAACCCTTTCATTCCAACATTGTTTCATTGACGATGTTGAGTGTTGACCAAAGTCTCTCATTCACTCACTAGTCACCCTTCATCATGAGAAGTCTTCGTTTCTTTGTCAATATTATATCACGCCAACCTATAGTGTAAGATTACATTTATTGGTCGAGTTACCTTAAATACCATTAAAATATGGCGACATCAAGAGTTAGCTACGTCTTGTAAGCTGCTCTAACTCACATACGCAAAAATGTAATAATCATGGAGCACAGCCGAGTATATCTGTATCCTGCTGTACACAAGTTGATATTGTATCACATAAACTGTTCTGCGAACATAGGATGGCTAGTCACTTTGTACGGTTACGAGAGCTCGGTTTCGTTTGTAGAAAGCTGCTGATGGTCTGAGTTGTTAAACTATCACTAAACATTCCATAAAAAAACTCGTCTGCGCGAGTTAAGAATTTTTCGTAAGTCCCTTTCGATACTCAGTACCATATTGCTACCATGTAGTAAGTAAAACGCTCAATGTATGGTACTAGGAAACTTTATTTGGTTATTATTTTAGACCAAAGCACCCATATCCATTTATATGCTCAAAGATTCTACTAGTCATTATCTAATAAGAGTTCGGTTTGTGCTAACCTAAAATAAACAGGTAAAACTACTCTCAGCTCAATATCACATGTGTGCACTAGTAAGTAACAAAGTGATTTAAAAAACCATATTTCTTGTTATATTCACATCCAAGTACACTAGTCATACGCGATTTTCCCGGTAGCTCAGTTTGAAATCTGGCCTAATGGTCCTGAGTTCGAACCCCTGCAAGGACTATATTATCTCATCTTTGTCAAACTGGTAGATTTTTTCCATCTGACAAAAAAAAAAAAGAAACTCGTGAAAGGAATACACTTAAGTAGCTTATATATATATATATATATACATATATATACATACACCGGTATATATATGTACATATATACATATACTTGTAACACATGTATATATATATACATATACTTACTTGTAACCATAAATTTGTATATATATATATATGCAAGCATATGTGTGCATAAATATGTAAGCATATGTATATATATGTATAGTACTTAGAAAGCTAGTATATGCAAACATATAGATAAGTATAAGATTCTTATTACTATATAATATACGTATTTCTTACTAAACCTAAGTACAACAAGACGCGGACAGATATTTAGCGGACATGTTTTCACGACGTGCTGTACGTAAATAACCTGGTTAAAATAGTGAATATTGTAAACAATTTTATTTGTACTTGTTCTCACAGCATCTATTTAAAAGTTGAGACCTGAGGGTATCCTTGCGCTTATCTCCCCATGTACCACGTTGAGACTTGCACTGGCACGCAGTCCAAGTTTACATTCTATGGTAACATCACTTTCCTTTCTTAGCAGAATATTTGGTGAAATTTTTTGTTGTAACATAATTTAATTATTCCAAGTTGAATCAACTGATAGGTATGTCAAGGATGTATGCTGCGGGATCCAACATATTAACTGGAGATGCTGGTAGAAAAATAAAATTTATGATTTATTCAAAGTTTAAATGTAACTGCTAATGAGAGTATGGAAGTAGTAAATTTTACGGGTCACATTTATTCGTTTTACATACTGTTTCAACTCAATTTAAAGAAAATTTAATTTTAAAAACTTTTCTAAGTAACGTTTTCTTGTTTTTGGCTTCGTATGGGAATTTGGAAATTTCAGTTAGGCTCTGCCCTCGCCTCCTCTGGGATGTGATTGATATGACAGGTCAGAGTTCAGGCGCGAGAAGGCACCTACAGAGGCGGGCAGGCATGCGACATGGTCAGCAAGTAGCTTCGTGGGTGCTAGTGCCGTGTGCAACTAACACTGGAAAGATGGTACTCTGCAGAGCTAATTGACAATTTGATGACACAGCTTGTCCCCTATTATATAACATAATGAATAATTTATGGTCACTGTGTAGTAAAGTATTGTTTAATTTTGCCAGCTGCTGATTTACATAATTATCTTCCATTATAAATGTCAGTTAACCATTTTTCAAAAGTTGGGTCCAGTAGTATCACTCCGCCGAGTAAGTCGGAGTGTCCGCCCACGGAGCAAGTTAGTCGTCATCGGTCGGATCTTGTTGACAGAAGTGGAGAGATGGCAGTTAAATTGTAATCATTTGGGGCGCCATGGAAGGAGAGAGTTGAGGTACGAGGCGTATCGGGGAGCGATGGAGAGGGCCTGTGAATCCTAGAGAGCATATTCGCTAGCCAAAGGAACTGTAATGAAATCCCCTTGTCTATTCGTTTAGATTAACAAAGCTGTAGGTGCTTGTAGCAGCAAGCTTGAATATTGTGTATTAGTAACTCCCTTTCGGGCATGTCTTTTATACTCGAGTGCAAACGGTAGCAAGTCGCATTACTAAATTATAGCCCGCACAATTGAGAAACTTGGGCGAGCACTCGCAACGCCAACAAAACATGCGACTCTGGTTTTGTATCTGAATATATAACTAATCGTGTCAATTTTTACGGCACTTGTCCGAACTACTGTTCTACCGACGAGATATTAATAAATGAGAATGACTGGTATTTTTTACTTTGTTTACAAATTCTCTCATGATAAAAAATTATACTACCCGGGCATAGAGTACAAATTTAAAAAATAGATATGTAACATTTTTGGAATAATTATCACTCTGTCACTGGTACAACTGCTGCTGTCGATAAATGGTAACAGCAAGCTACACAAACAGTTCCACTTGTCTGCCTCGGCTCATAGAACAATATTCTTAGAGATAGCAGACCCCATATGTGATTCATTTTCTACTGAGAAATACGTGGGTGTTAAGAGTGGCACGTCTACCAGCAGCAGACAGTACTGCCTCTGCTCCGCCATCTTACCACCCACCTAAAGGGACTTCATCCCACCTAGACCCCCTAGCTCCAGGTATAAAAGGGACGTATCTCGCCCAAGATTTCAGAGTTCGCTGGCAGCTCCTCCGAGCTCCCAACTCTCGGCACACCGGCCTAGGCCGCACACACCACCTTCCTGAGGTTGACTTCTTGAAAAGGGAGTCCCTCAACCATCCCGGGGTCGACTTCTTGAAAATGGAGTCCTCCACTCACCCTTCCCCTACCCTATAGGGACGTGCCGAGTCTGGGAAGGGGATGGCACTGTCGCATATCTCCCGCGTCGCGCACTTGTATAAGGGAAAACATCATACAGTAACGCCTGTCTTAGCCGCCACGTTGCATGCTACCCGGAAGTCGCGAGACAGATATCTCTGGAAAGTTAAATAGACCATGTATGTAGAGGCTGATACGTATAAAGATTTTCTTTCATACAGCATCCGAGTGTTGTGGACCAGTGTAAATTGAATGTAAAGACCTGTGTTACTTAAATATAAAGACTAGTGTTAGTCAATAATCAGTGAATGTGCATAAGTGATTGCACAAACTGTGATTTACTTAGTGCAATACGGGTCATTCTCCAAAAACGGGCGCTTCTTGAAACTGGCAATTATTGCAATCAAAATATTGAGATATTATAATTAAATTATAATTATACTGTTAAGTACTTACATAAACTGTTTCACCATATGCCATTCTAAAGTATCATAGAGTGTTCATAAAACAATTTAAGACTGCTTGAAAACAACTCCATGGAATGCAACTAGTCTTCGAGGTATAGGACTTCAGTATTATTTCGTCAAGTTTTCATACAAAACAATTACTTTCCTTTAATGATGTGCCTAAGATAACATATCACAATGTCATACGAAAATTCCAATTAATTTTAAATACAGTATGTTAATTTGAAAATGATTAATACTAGAAGTTTTGTAACCAAGTTGCATATCAACTCCATGGACAATGGAAAATATTGAATTATGTCAGGTTGGCAGACCTGCACAGTGCCAGCATCCTTTTTACGGTAGGTGCTTCCATCTTGTTTATGGTGAATGTTACATAAATTGACGGCACGATGCATATTTGAAGTTATTTCTGGTTGAAAACGAATCACAGGTACGTCACACTTATTCATCATCGACTCCATGGTTTGAAATATATGTTCTTTCCATGTTATTAATAAATTTTATATATAAACTCCAAATAAATGTGCTGTTGTTCATGAAATCCTCAATACAATATCCTAACATTAAAATTAGAATCCCTGCAATGATTACAGTTAAAATTCGTCAACTCCGTGGACATCAACTCCGTGGACTATGTTCTTCCATGGAGTTGACTTGTTTATGTAGCAAACATCAAATGCCACACTGTAGCAGGAAATTGTATTACCGACATATATAACTTGAGATACGTGGTTACTTATTTTGCTATAAATACAATATTTTAAGTAAGAGTAATAATTAGGATTTCATTATTCCTATAATTAACTTTGCCTAACTGTTTTCATTCTTAATTTTGGCCAACAATGCATTTTTATTGATGTTTTTAGTTTAAATTATTTTGCTTGTTCAGAATAAACACAATAAAAATCGTCTAAAAATACGATGTACGATACACTAATTCAGTCACTGTCTTCAGTTATAAAACATAACTATGATTTTAAGTAACCAAGTAAATAAGTAATAAAAAAGCACAAATTTTGTTTCAGAAGGGAAAAAACAAACACAATAGTGACAAAGTTTTAACAGCTCTAAAGGAAACGAAGAAACGGTATGAAAGGAAACAAAGGGAATAGATCAAGAGCAATCCACAACTATACGAAAAAGCAAAGCAAAAGGAGTGCGAGAGGTACCACACCTGCAGACAAGCAGGCAAAATAAAGACCTTTAATGTCCTAGCTGGTAAAAAGAGACAAGAGAGCGAAAAGGAAATATTGCCGACAACAGTCTCAAAACTATAGAACTAGACAAAAACAAATCTATATTATCCTGGCCCAGAAGAAACTGAAATCAGACGGGAACAAACCCGATTAGTTACATATAATTTTTAGTTTTGTCAGGAATGTGAGGGAGGGGGTATGGGAATGAGGCGACACTATTTACTTAAATATATATTTTTTAAAATCTGTTAAAAATTAGAAGTTTTCAATACAATATGCCTTCATCACAATTTTAAAATATTTTTAAGTTTTCAAAACAATATAGTAGAGTCATGTCTGGCAACAAAAAACACGAGGTAATGAGAAAAATACATTGATGCAAGCACACATTAATTGAAAAATATAAAGCAGTAGTCACATAACATAAATTATAATTTAAGTGCACCAACAAACTCTTTCTATAAAAAAAAAAATACATCACATTGCTTAAGGCAGATTTTTCAAACTGTAAAAACTACTGCACGTTTGTTGATTTTAAATAGTATGACATATCTGAATGCTAGGCAGGAAAAATATAAAGCACATATATTAATTATAAAATTCAAAGAACATTAAAAAAATTACGTGCACAATTTATGACAATTCTAGACATAAGACATTATGATAAAAAAGTTGTTTTTTTCAGAGTTAAGATTCCCGAAAATATGACAAGACGTGGACGTTTTTAAATTACCGAAGAAATTACAAACTAACTTATATTACGTGTATTTATCAGTTTCCGAGTAATGTAACTTTCAACATGGCGGACATCGACTGAAAAGGGTTTTGGTCAGTGCTTAACATGGAGGTCTTTAGCACTGGTGAGGAGTGGCATTATGTGAGTATGGAGCAGCGCCGGAAATAATGGGCGAAGGAAACAGGAGATCCCCGAGAAAACCCGCCGACTAACGGCATCGTCCGGCACGATTACCACATGCGAAAACCCGGGAACCGATCCCGCCGGGAATCGAACCCGGATCGCCTTGGTGGGAGGCGAGAGGTCTGAACTCCCGGCCACCGCGGCCCTGGCGGACATAGAGCCACATCCTTATTCTGGAAGGTTTTACCACGCCCTGGAACAGATTTAACGGCCCTTAACAGATCTCTCATGACTTAACAGTGACTCGTATATCCCTCTCCCCACTCCTTCCCCGTCCCATCCTGGTACACCGCACAGTCATGTCATCGGCGCAAACAAATTCCAACAGACGCAAACATGTTAGGCTGCATTTATAAATAACTCTGCAGGCTTTCCTTTGCTCGTCCATGTCCTTTCTGGTACAGAACACAGTTTATATGAAAGATCCATCATTTTGTTATAAGTTATAGAGGAAAGTAACCGAATATCGGATAGGCGCACAATATCGGATAGTGAGGTTACAGATCGTGTAAGTGCTACAATCTAGCGTGAGACTATATAACTGTTTCCTATCTGTGTCGATAATGCCGTGTTCAAGCGCGACGCATATAGCGGCCATATTGTTCGTTTGAGAGTTAGTTCTGGGATTTTCTGTTGCCGGAGTTTTTGTCAGCATTATTTCAAAAGGATATATAGTACAGAAGGTGAGTACATAAACGAATTATTTGTGTAGTAAACAAAACTGCATGTTGTGTAGTTTGATGTGAAAAAAAAATATTGCACGAATGATGAACGTGTGACAGTATTATGTTAACCTAACACGATGGCACGAAACGTCTTATTATCGGATACATGGCAGCGCCTAATACCAGATATCCGATATTATGGCTGGTACCCGATATTAAGAACACTACGTTTCGAGTACATTATGTAAAACAATATAGTTAATTTTCCTTACGCTACAAATAATCTTGTGTTGCACAACAAGACTAAAAATCAAGTTTAAAGTTTTGTATAAGAGAGGGCACACAAGATAATATTGTGTGGATATTGACTGTTGCAGATGGCACCAACTATCTCGAAGCCAGTAAGAAAAAAATGGGAATCAGCATCAATGATGAAAGCAGTGGAAGCAGTGCGTAGTAAATAAATGGGCTATTTGAAAGCCTCTAAGAACTTCGGCGTTCCTAGACCCACCCTAGAAAATTATGTCAACCATAAGACTATTAACGATGCTACTATGTTGTGCTCTACAAAGTTATGCCGAAAGTGTGTGCTACCAGATGAACTAGAGTCTCAATTAGCCGACTATTGCAAGGTCATGGAAGAAAGGTTTTGTGGGTTGCGAACCACCGACATTCGAAGACTAGCTTTCCAGTTAGCAGCCAGAAACAACCTGAAACACCCTTTCTCAGAAGACAAGGGAGCAGCAGGTAAGAAGTGGTTGAAGAGCTTTTTACGTCGTCATCCATCACTCTCACTGCGTAAACTTCAAGCTATCTCTGCAGCAAGAGCAAAGGGTTTCTGTAAAGAGAAAGTCGACTAGTTTTACGCACTTCTTGATCAATCTTTACAACTAGTTAACTATTCCCCATCCAAAATATTTAATGTAGATGAAACTGGCAATGTTCAAAAGTTATCGGTCTGAAAGGTAAGAAACAAGTAACCAGCCTTTCTTCAGCTGAAAGAGGTGCTCTTAATTACCCTTGTGACGTGTATGAGTGCATCAGGCCGATATATACCACCGATGGTTGTGTTTCCACGTAAGAACATGAAGGCAGAGCTTCTACAGGCTGCTCCACCCGATACCATTGCTGTGTGCCATTCTTCCGGCTGGATTCAGCAAGAACTTTTTACTCAGTGGATGATTCATTTTGTTGACCATGTAAAGCCGACACCAGATGATCCTGTCGTATTGGTGTTGGACGGACATTATTCGCATACCAGAAACATAGATGTTATCGAAATATGAAGGAAACATGGAGTACACATAGTTTGTTTACCGCCACACTCTACCCACAAACTCCAACCACTGGATGTTTCCTTCATGAGTCTGTTTAAGACATACTATGCCAAATAAATTGAGACATGGCTCAAGAACCATCCGTTCAGGGTTGTTACTGCTTATCAGGTAGCTGAGCTAATGGGTAACGCCTATCTCCGTGCAGCGACAATTGAGAATGCGGTAAATGGTTTCCGGAAATGTGGCATCTGCCCATTTAATCCATGCGTTTTCCGTGACTCAGATTTTCCTATTGATGTTTCCAGCGAATTGGCTACTGAAAATAGATATACAAATCAAGACATTGGTACCTCTGACTTAGTTCATGAAGATTGCACATCACTTTGCACATCAATGGGTCCTGTTAGTCCTACACTAGTCAACCCTTCTACAGCATCTACATCCAACATGTTCGTGAATCCCACCGACATTAGCCCTCCACCACTGCTGAATAAACCAACAAACAGCACAGCTAGAGGAACACGGATCAGCAAAGCGGCACTGATAAAGAGTTAAGACAACTTGAGGAATCCGCGAGAAGACTTCCTACCCCAAAGAAGCCAAAATTTGACAAGCCTTTGCCGAAAAGGCAAAGACAAATGCAAACTTCCAGTGGCGAGGGAAGTAGTCATGATGACAAAGATGATGCTGAATGTATTTATTGTCACAGTTTCTTTTCCCAAGATAAAAAAGGTGAAGAGTGGGTTAGATGCACCAAGTGTTTTAAGTGGTGCCACGATCAATGCGCACAAGTGATTGATTGGAAAAACTTTATTTGTGAGAACTGTACAGATGGTTAGCTTGAAATATCGATGGACCTTAATATCGGATACTATCCGATGATGAGAACCCTTACTATCCGGTATTAGGCGACCAATTATATAAAACCAAATAATATATTTTTGCACATTAATATTTTTTTTATTTTACTTGTAAACATGCTTTTGTTGCTACAGCCTAGCGATGTATTGTGTGATATGTGATTCTTACTACAACGCAGTTACAGCATTACATTGGCCTTTTTTCAACCACAATCTCAATATAAAAAAAAGTCAAGATTTTACCGGGAAAAAACACATTGCTATTTTACATGGGCAGTAAATGCATTTAAGAATCGGATAATATTTTGTTCATTATTTTATTGATATATATTTTGAGAACTTTTTAAATTTTTATTCCAGTATAGCTTCGTCTAAAACCAAGATTGGCATAGCTTCAGTGTTAGCAGATGCACACACTTGAATAATTTCAAGCACTTTTTCTTCTTGCTGTCTGTAGAAGGCTCAGCCTCGTTTTCCTTGCACTTAGGACGTACTGGCAACAATTTTGGAACTTCTGATGACTGGCGTCGTCACCGTAGTTGCAGGCGATAGAATTGTCGTCGCTGGCTGTAAACATTCATCTTGGCTATGCCGTCACATTATCGATCGGAGAACCTTAATCCAAAATTAATTATTATTAAAATCATGAAGAGTCCGTTATCTTCATGCCTCTGTGCATAATATGTACAAGAAACCAATTCAGGGCGTCTTTTCCGTTTCGTTTATCTACTGGACGTACTGCTTCGGTATATGAATCTTCGTCCAGCGCACACATTACACTCTCCCCGTACAACATGCCAATGATTGCGAAGCGACATGCCCTTTTGCATATTTCTAAGCTGGCCAATATCTTGAAGTGCACAGCAACATTGTTAAGTTTTTCAAAAAGAGCTTCCATGTCAATTAACTTAATAAACTCGTGATAAGCACTGAAGACTGGTTGACAGAACTAAAAAATATTTAAGGCAGCAACTGGACTGCCTTATACGACAATCTACCTCCCTCCGCCTAGCATAAATTTATAGCAGCAGTATGCCTGTTTCATACATCAATCTACCCGCCCCCCTCCATCCAAAAAATATTTATAGCAGAAGTATGCTGTTTTATACAACTTACCACTACCTCCGAACCAAAAAAAAAAATATTTACAGCAGCAATATGCTTGTTTTATACATGAATCTACCCCCTGCACCTAAAACAATATTTACAGCAGCAGTAAACCTGTTTTATACACCAAGCTACCCCCCCCCCTTTTTTTTCCATTTAATATATTTACAGCAGCAATGTGCCTGTTTTATATGTCAATCTAGCCCACCCTAACCCTCTAAAAATATTTACAGCGGAATGCGTGTTTTATACATCAATCTACCCCTGCCCACCTAAAAATATTTACAACAGCAGTATGCTTGTTTTAAACGTCATTCTACCCGACATTACCTTAAAAAATATTTACAGCGGCGGTTTACCTATTTTTATACATCAATCTAACTACCAATTCACCCTAAAAATATTTACAGCAACACTATGCCCATTTTATACGTCAATGTACCCCTGCCTGCCTAAAGAGATTTACAACAACAGTATGCATGTTTTATATGTCAATTTACCCCATTCCACCTAAAAAAAACATTAACACCAGCAGATTACCTGTTTCATACATCAATCTACCCCACATTTCACACAGAAAAATATTTACAGCCGCAGTGTGCCTGTTTTATACATCAGTTTACCCCACCTCCACCCTCTAAAAATATTTATAGCAGCATGACGGTTTTATACGTCAATCTACCCAAGTCCACCGAAAAAATATTTACAGCAGCAGTGTACCTGTTTTATATGTCAATCTACCCTAGTCCACCGAAAAAATGTTTACAGCAGCAGTGTGCCTGTTTTATACATCAGTTTACCCGACCTCCACCCTCTAAAAATATTTATAGCAGCATGCCGGTTTTATACGTCAATCTACCCAAGTCCACCGAAAAAATATTTACAGCAGCAGTGTACCTGTTTTATATGTCAATCTACCCTAGTCCACCGAAAAAATATTTACAGCCGCAGTGTGCCTGTTTTATACATCAGTTTACCCCACCTCCACCCTCTAAAAATATTTATAGCAGCATGCCGGTTTTATACGTCAATCTACCCAAGTCCACCGAAAAAATATTTACAGCAGCAGTGTACCTGTTTTATACGTCAATCTACCCTAGTCCACCGAAAAAATGTTTACAGCAGCAGTGTGCCTGTCCACCCTCTAAAAGTATTTATAGCAGCATGCCTGTTTTATATGTCAATCTACCCTAGTCCACCGAAAAAAATATTTACAGCAGCAGTGTGCCAGTTTTATACATCAGTTTACCCCACCTCCACCCTCTAAAAATATTTATAGCAGCATGCCTGTTTTATATGTCAATCTACCCTAGTCCACCGAAAAAATGTTTACAGCAGCAGTGTGCCTGTTTTATACATCAGTTTACCCCACCTCCACCCTCTAAAAATATTTATAGCAGCATGCCTGTTTTATATGTCAATCTACCCTAGTCCACCGAAAAAATATTTACAGCAGCAGTGTGCCTGTTTTATACATCAGTTTACCCCACCTCCACCCTCTAAAAATATTTATAGCAGCATGCCTGCTTTATACTTAAATCTACTCTAGTCCACCGAAAAAATGTTTACAGCAGCAGTGTGCCTGTTTTATACATCAGTTTATCCCACCTCCACCCTCTAAAATATTTATAGCAGCATGCCTGTTTTATACTTCAATCTACTCTAGTCCACCGAAAAAATGTTTACAGCAGCAGCTGGCGAGCCTGTGATGGTCCTGAGCTTGTTCGTTAGTGGCAGGGAACGCCACTCACACAGCCAGCAGATGTTATTGTCATACACGGTGCAGCACATCACACAAAGGGACACTCAACGAATTAGAACACACTAAACATTTACGGTGAAACCCCCTACTGATAAAACATAATGCTTTAAAAATTGTAGAAAGCTCCACAGTTAAAACACTACATGACTAGTGGATTCAGAACAGATATTTAAACATATTTACAGAAGCAGTATGCCTGTTTTATATGTCAATCTACCCCACTCCACCGAGAAAATATTTACAGCAGCAGCTCTCCTGTTTTATACATTAATCTAACCCTCTCCACTTTGTTAAGAAATACTCTTTTTCATTATGTGGCCTTATTGTCAGTTATTTACTATTTCGTTTCCGCATTACAAAGCCCATTTTCTGAATAAGAGGGCATTCATACAAGAACAAATCATGTTCAGCTCGCAATTACTGCATGTATGATTAATATTCGTTTAGCGAGATTTTACTTTTTTAAGAACGGGCGTTCGCCCATTGTTTGCAAATCACACATTTTAATGTCATCAATGCAACTACCTGTGTTCCTCCGGCCCTGTCACAAACACTACTCTATCAATTACCATGCTTGATAATTTGCTAATCAACTTTCTAATATGTCCTCATTTTAAATCGCAGTCAAGCCATTACATGCCATGATATTGTTTTGTTAATCAACGATAAGTAATTTGACTTTTTCTGTCCTGTAAATTCTATGGAAATAGCGGTAATAATCCACAAGATACAGTAGTGCCACCCGTATATGCTATAGTGAATTCTTTAATTATGAACCTTGTTTGAGACTGAAAACCTTGTATATTGACCAAAACGGCGGTGTCCAAACATCAACAATTGTGAATTATCGTGGCATAAAGATTTGTATTGGCAGACAAATTTTCTTCTGTTGCCATTTCTATTCGTAGATGAATGATGCCTGATTTCAACTGATTGTCTGCCTGCTGACGTCAAACACTAGCAGGGGCGCAATTCTTGAATATTTGCTCGGTTCTAATGTCAGGGACGTTACTTGCCCTTAAAATACTATTCAGGAAATCTGCAAACATCTGGTCCATGAAAATATATAAACCAGAAGCGAAGTCAATGTTTAAGTCTCCATACGGAAAACATTCCGAATTGAGAAATATTTTAACATTTTTAACTGTTGTGTGGTCGAATTTCGAGTGGTCTGCCATAATGGCATTGTTTGTCTGTTACGCTGGGATAATATACCTTGGCTTTTCACTGACAAAGGTGCTCTTTACATACACATGCCGAGATGTTTGGTTACGTTTTAACTACTCGGCCAAGACACTATTCCCGCAGGAAACATGCGAACTAGCGTTATCAGGTCAGTTGGCACCACGCGCATCTGTAATGCTGCACCGCAGTGCCGGAAAAATTGAGTGGCAAAGTTACCCATTCTGATAATGAGCTTTGTGCATGCAGTGTGACCCTACTACCTGTTCGGTTCGAAGCGAAACATGTCATAATGAAATGTTCTGTGGACATCCCAGTATTTTTCGTGGGTCTCAATCATATACTTTAATAAAATGAACTCGGAAATGATGGATAAAGGAACAATTCATAGCCAGTGTAGGTAAGATATTAGAAAAGTTATCACCTTCTGCGATAAAGAAAAAATGCTGGAACCTTGCTTTATCCACTCGAGTGTGCCAATAAACGTGCAGCGGTCGCAACAGGAAACTTTGAAAAAACTGTTTACAGAATTCGTAAAGAATTGCAGTTGGCTGATACGAGAGGCGAGAAACTGCGGACACCTGGCAAGAAACTGAAATAAAATCCGAAGACATCATTGATCAATGACTTTGATCGTGGTGTGATTCGGCGAACTGTACAAAATTTTTACACTGTGAAAAAGCAGGTCCATAACCTTGAAGGTCACAGTCTACCACAATTTTCAACACCATTTTTTAATTTATATTTGAACCAGATATTTTTTTTCTTATTTTAGACACAAAATGTGACTAAACTTGTCTCTTATGACATTTTTTATCTCTCATAGTTTAACATAATAGCTTGTTAAAGCCAAAATTTGCGTGTTTCTGTTTCAAGGACTACACTAAAACCAACTGACATATCAAGCTGAAAAAATTCACAGCGGATAAAGACATCACAGGCTAAAACGTGACTCTATCAAAACAAAGAATAAAAATTTTTCGTATTAAAATTAAATGTTAAAACTTAAAATAAAAATTTTAAAAATTCAATAATTTTTTTTATAAATTCCCATGATGTTTATTTTGTGGTTTAACATAGCTGAATTTGTAGCCTACAATATCGTTATTCACTGAAATTTTTTCAGTTTGGTAAGTTAGTTGGTTTTAGTGTCATCCTTAAAACTGAAACACGCAAATTTTGGTTTTAACGAGCCTTTACGCAAAAACTGTGTGTGATACAAAAATTTTATAAAAGGAAAATTTTGTAACACTTTGTGTCTAAAACAGGAAAAAAAAAAATACTGGTACAAATAGAAAAATAAAAAAAAAACAGTGATGAAAATTATGGTACCCTTAAGAAACTTAAGTATTGGAAACCGAAATAAATTTTTCCGGAAAAAATGTATCTCTGAGAAAAATAATTAAAGAAATGGAGTTTAGATTCAAGACATGCAAGAACAAAAGGAAAAAAATAATGGAAGGAAATGATATTGTTGCTTGGAGAGGGGAATATTTAAGGCGAATTAAGAAGAATAACGAAGCCGAGACAAGAAAAGGACTGTTGTGCATTTAGATGAAACCTGGATCCATTCAACTTACACAATGAGTAAATGCTGGCAAGATAGTGAAACGTCAGGCATACTGAAAAATGACAGTGTATAATTGTGATGGATAATGCACCATGCTATTCCATACAAGTAAACAAACCTCCAAACACACAATCAATAAAATCTGATATAGTGGCTAGGATCGAGCATAATAATATTCAGAACGAGCAAGAAATGATGAAAAGTGAATTGTTGCGAGTCTCCCAAATATTACATTGATGATATTCTAGAAAAACATGGACAACATGTAATGCGATTGCAACTGCATCACTGTAAATTAAATGCAATATGATTCATATGGAATATGGTAACGCGTCGTGTAGCTCAGAAAAACGTCTCACAGCTTGCAACAGACATTGAGCAGCTTACAACGAATGCCGTTAATAGCATTACGACAGAAAAAATTGCGTAATGCTATTATACATGTGCGGGAAACAGAAAATACATACTGGAAAAGTAACGCCATAATGGAACTTTAAATTGAACAAATTCATATACAGCTAGGCGGTAAAGACAGTTCTGAAGATAGCGACATTGATTTCGATGACAGAGTGACAGTTTGGGCTGGAGAGCTGTCAGGAATAGAAGATATCAACTTGTAATTCAAACAACGTTTGTGTGACGAGCAGAAAGCAATTTAAGTGATAGCAGTTTCCTGTATTTGTGATGCAGCAATTTCGCAATTTACTGGGAATTATGTAGTGATATATAACAAAATTAGGTTAAAATTATGTTGTTCCTAAATCTGAAATAATTGTAGTTTAATTGAGAGTGAGAGATTTTGGTCAGCCCTTAACATCGAGGTCTTTAGCGCTGGTGAGGGGTGACATGAGGTGAATATTGAGTAGAACCAGAAGAAGGGGCGGGGAAAACTGGAGATACCCGTGAAAACCGCCAACCAATGGCATCGTCCGGCACGATTCCCACATGCGAAAATCCGGGGACCGACACGCGCCAGTAATCGAACCCGGATCGTCTTGATGAGAGGCGAGAGGTCAGACCCCTCAACCACCACAGCCCCGAGTTTAATTGAAATGCATTCTCAGTTTTAAATTTTTTAATGCATTCGTGGTAAATTGTGGCACTGGAAAGACATTGATTCCGAAGCATAAATTTCTAGAGTTTTAATCCAATACGGCAGCTACACTCAAGAATTGGACAAGAAGCAGGAAAGGGACCGCAGTGGATAAGTGGTGTAAACTGTTACCTCCAACCAAGGAGATTACAGTTCGATCCCCCGGCGGGTCACCCTGGATTTTTGGAATTGGGAATCTTCCAGGATGTCTCTGATCAGCAGGTTTTCTAGGAGATCTCCAGTTGCCTCCGCCCATGCATTCCGGCACTGCTCCACATACACAATTTACCATTCACCGTCAGCTGTTATGAGCCTTCCAAATCGCAGCACTGCAATCCAGGAAGCGGGGAGGCGCGGGTATCCTCTTTAACAGGCATGTGGTGAGTAAACCTCTTCCTTTTGCATGCCTTTGTGTTGACATATTTGTGCAAGGTGTGTTCTGTCATGATGGGATTACTTATCTCCACCTTTATCGCTCCTTTCGTGTAACTGTATTCATTGAGTGGGCGGGGGAGAGAGAGCTCACATTACTACTCGGGTTGTATAGCTCAGAACCCCCTCCCCCTATCAGCAGGGCCCATCACTATTTCCGCACAGCAGTGTCCCATCAACTAATGCTGAGCACTGTACATTTCCCCTCCTCGCTGCCTATTTGCCTACCGCTCAGCGACACTAGTGCCTGGCTCTTTCCCCTCCCAGCAAGACTACTTGACTTGGCCGAGTCTACTCGACACATGCCTGGTTATCTCTAATGGGCCTTAATGCTTACAGCAGTTTTTAGTTCGAGGTACAACCGCCAGAGGTTACTGTAGTGCTAGTTGCGTCCAGAATGTTTGTTGATTGTCATCAGCCAATTTGATAATTTCAAAGTTATTGTTAGTGTGAAGCTAGGTTATAATCGTATCTGTTATTTTAGTGGTTTGGTAGCTTTTGCAACTTGTTTATTGGCGTCCTATTTTAAAGGTATAACTTACAGTATTGTATTAGAGCATATTTTACTAGGTACTATTAGATGTAAAAAGAACTGTGTGGTTCCTGGCTGCAAAAATCGAAAAGAAAGTCACCACACATTCCCGCGTGTTAGTGATATGGAAAGGTCTGTAGTATGGAAGAGTGTTATTGCTGCGCCGAGATTTAAACACTTAAATAATGAGCATATCTACAAAGTGTATACGAATTGCAATTGTCACTTCAGTGCAGGCTGCTTTAGTCCTGCAACAAAAAGACTTAATGCAAATTATGTCCCGACACTGCTCTTGCCAGGTGAATTACCAAATGTTTTTGGTAATATGCTTTGAAAATTTTAGAAAATGTATAGCTATCAGTGCATGTAAGTGCACTGAGAAAAAAATTTTGTTGGTGCAAACAAAATTTGTTTGAATGAACCAAATCATTTGTTTGTATAGGGGCAAAGAAATATTTGTTTGCTCGTACCAAATTATTTTGTTCCCTTAATTTGTTTGAGGCAAATAGCTGAATTTTGTTAGCAGTACCAAATATTTAGCTTGCCATAAAAATATTTCGTTGACCATA